>CM031240.1:62835114-62971243 GCA_018340775.1 Taxus wallichiana var. yunnanensis
GAAAGTCATAGGAAGAACCATATACAACCTCTCCCAATATATTGCAGATGAAATCATAAGCAATGCAGAGAAGGGAGGAAAGATCTTATTTGGAAACATTCTATTGACAATTGTGTTCTTGAAAGTCAAGGTGCGAGATACATCCAAAAAATTCATGTGGGAGTACCCTACTAAAGACCCTTCACTGTGGAGTGGTTTCAAAAATACACATGCAAATCAATGATAGGGGTACACAAGGCACGCTTAGAAAAATGATATAAGTGCCTTAGGAATGTATTTGGGGCTGAATGGCGAGATCACCGAACAACTCCTCACAGTGACCAAAGGAGAAGCAGAGTTCATAGTCTACCAGCACTTCTGTATTGGTAGGTTCATTTTGGTCGATGGAAGCTAGATTCCTTAGTATAAACTCCCATTCTCGTTTACTACCCAATTTTTCCAAGCGGGAGTAAATAGATACAAGAAGTAGAAGAAATTAAACCTTGACTTGTCCACCCTTGATAGAGAGCATAGGGAAATGAGGAAGAAGTTGGTCTACCCAGAGAAGCGTGCATACGTTGAAAGGTACATGTTGCATGATGTGCATATTGTAAGGCCTTTGACCTTACCTATTGTTGGGAGCAATATCGCAAGGATCTACCTACGCATAAGGCCAAAATTCAAAAAGGGCACATACTTGGAGGATGAGATATCCATCCCAGATGACCCTCTTTGGGAGGAAGAAGCCCACGTAAAAGTGTAAGTAGAGGGAAGAGAAAGAGGAACAGAGGGTGGTGGAGAAGCAGGATGTAGGTACCACAGGGACAAGTACCTATGTCCAGAAGAAGAAGAGGACGGTGGTCAAGGAGAAGACCCTAGAACCTGTGAAGCCACCATCCTCTGAGGAACCCTTAGATGAAGAGAAGACCACATCCCGAATTTTGAGTTTTCAACAAAGGAAGAAGAAGAGGGGATGGAAGAACTAGAGTTCGAGGATATAGACAAAATGAATGCCTATATAGGTGAAAAGGATGATGATAAAGAGGAAGAGCTGGAGCTAAATCAGGAGTTGGTTGATGTCCATGATTCGGAGGAGAGGAAGAAAAAGATGCAAATGATGATTTCATCTTTGTAAGGAGGAAGGGTATCCAAGGGGAGGAAGGCACGCGAGAACAAGGAAAGGAGTGAGGGGGCAAGTACCAAGGAGCTAGATATGCCAAAGCTCACTCAAGAGGAATTCGATGAGAAAGTGACAAGGAGGCAGAGAAGATGATTAATACCTTGGTCGACAAGGAATTAGAGTGCAACGCAGAGCTTGTTCTCGAGAGAATTTAAGGAATAGCAAAGGGAGAAGAGTGTGGGTAGCACAAAAGGCCTAACTCTTATAGTGACTGCCCGAAGGGTGTGCGCACGGGAAGTAAACCCGTAGAGGAAGGAAGATCAATGGTGGGGTATGTTAATGACCCTAACAAATTTTTACGTGCATGATTCTAAAGTATAGTGCCCACAAAGGAGCTCACCACCATGGAGTCCTTTGATCCCGAGGGTGGATACCCACGCACAAGAAAGATGCTATCATGGGCATTCGAATCCCACCTTGATGACCCAAAGTTTGAGGTTAACCGAGGGCGATACTAGAGCTATACGAGACAAAGGGGTCAACCCCATCGTAAACACACAATAAGCGTCGGATGAGCAAGTATGTAATGCACTCAACAAAGTATTTGTTGAGGTAGAGGCAAGGCTCTTCTACAAAAATGACAGGGTTAAAGTCTTGGAGGACCTAATGGAGAAGAGGAAGGAAGAAATAGTTGAGCTAAGAAAGGAACTTAGCCTTGAAACTATGAACGAGTGCTCAACTACGGTGAGAATTACAAGAGGAGAAAGCTAAAGTGCGTGAATTTTCCAAGAACGTGGGGCTCATCTCCCAGGCTATTGTCATGAAGCACCCAGACCTTAACCCCCACACAAAAGTATGGATCCTCCCTGGAGTGTCTAGAGGACTTGACTCAGATCCTCACCATGGAAAGGTAGCCTTTGGCCTTGGAGTCGGTAGAGGATGTAGCTGCACACTTGGAGCAGGAGGACAAGTTGAAATTCATCACACTCATAGCTGAATACAATAAGGTGCTTGCTGATGTAAAGATAGTCGCACAAACCGCGGGGGTCACCTACGACCATTGCGCGAGATCAAGACAAGGTGACAAGCATGCTGCTTGCCAACAATGAGGCTGAGATGAAGGAATTTAGGGAGAAAAATAAAAGCAATAGAGCTGAGCAAGAAAATATCCTAGCCGAAGTGGAAAATAAGTTTGAAGCTATTGAGATCCTATGGGTCTCAATCAAAACCTAGCTAAAAGATCTCTACACGATCATTACAAGGAAGATGGATGCCTTGGAAGATCAAGCAAAGGAACTGGAGATGGTGGTAGAGACCATAAACACAAAGGGGAAGGGTTAACCTTCGACAAGGTGAGTGCATTGGTTGGCGACCTTTGCACAAGAGCGTAGGATGAAGTCAGTGCATGGAATACGCTGGAGGCCGACCTATGGTAGAATTTTCCCCTTCTTCTTCTTTAGGTAGTTCTCCTTCTATTCTTTCTCTCCCCCATTCTTTATTCTTTCCCTCCATTCTTTTCCAAGGCAAGGCCTTGCCTTTTTGTACTGCATTCTTTGAAAAGGTTCCTGAGGGTGGAGAACAGGTGAAGTGTGGGGTAATGTTGGGCCCCTAATGTAGCTACCAAATCTTAAAGGCACATAAGCATGCACGGAACCAACGAAGTGTGCAAGTCAGGGTGCATAAGGAAGGGTTCAAAAAGGGTTCTTAGGGAACCTAGGATGCATGCCCACAAAGCACAATTTGGGACTTAGCCGTTTTCGGCCTTTTGGATAGAACACATGAAGAACGTGTTCCATTTGGATAAGGTTCTAGCCTGACAACAAGGTGACCTGGGAGGAATATACCTTGCGATAGGAAGATCCAAAAATCTAATCATGACTTGGGGACGCATGCGCCTAGGATGATCCACATCTTGACACTTGGGGCCAAATCCGAGGTTACTGAGAGGATTTTTTGGAGATTAGATGCCTATATATATGCACGCTCTTAGCAATGAAAAGGAGGAGAACCTAAGGAAGGAAGCAGAGCTCTACAGAATTACTACGAGAACTATGGGATAAAATGGGCAGATGATTATAGGAAGGATGTAATGAGGGAATGGGTAATGAAAATTTTGTTTTGTGAGCATACATGTATGGATCCAGATATGGTGTATGACTGTGGTCTACCACTCTGTGATGCTTTGTAGTAATACTATGAATGAATATGATAAGGCTACCACTGCTCTTATATTAAGATCTCCTTCCTATATTATCTGCATGTTTCTATTATGATCTTGTTCTTGTATGATCAATGAACCTTAAATGTTTAGTCCCTTTGTAGATTTAGGACTTCTTAGTTTGGTTAATTCTATTAAGCACTTTTCTTTTGTTATGACTGAAAGGGTATAGAAGCCGTTCTGAGCTCTATAGCTTTTTCATGTCTTTTAAATCACTAATTCAAGATCATGAATGATGCCTTCCACTAAACTCACATCAAATAGAGACTCAACTCCCTCTCGCGCACCTCAATTGAGTGCCTAGTGCTTGGGTGATAGGCTAGTGTGCATGAGGTTCCCTTGTTCTTAGTGGGTGTGAAAATGATTGCATCTATCAAGGACCTCTTCTCGCAAAGGTTTAGTGTAAGGTGTTGACTTTCCATCCATCGGAGGGATGATGACCCGTTCTTCCTTGTTTTTAAAACTAATATATCCTTTGTTGAACCTCAAGTCAGTGTTGTTCTTATAGCACCATGAGAACCCAAGAAATGTTGGAAAATTGTCTTCCTTAGCGAGTGTCAAGACTTCCAAGTATCCAAGTAAACTTGGCCCCTTAAATGGTAATTCTTTGCATCCTTTAGTACTCCAATGGGAATTGCCTTATTTTTGTTTGCCATATATAACACATTCAAAGACAGAGGACGCAATGCGAGCCTTCCCATTTGATGCCGGGAATCAAGTGTAATAACATTGAATTCTACTCCCATGTCAATCAATATGTTTCTTAGAAGCCAACCATCCAAAAACTGCATTTAGTGTGATTTCTTTGTCATAATCAAGGATATGGGGAGGGAGGTTTACATGCAACACTTGCCTTTCGTGCTCTGCTTCTCGACACGTGGTATTGTTTCTCGTAGCCATTCTCATAGCAAGGTAATAATATTCTCTATCCTCAACATTTTTCATACTTCCTTGACCTCATCTAGGTCCTTTTATGGAGCATTAGCATTCCTTCTTTTCCCTTGCTACTGGACTACTCCTTTAGACACTAGATTTCTCCCTATAATCTCCAATGACACCCATAATTTCTTGATACACCTCATTCTAATGAGCGGGGTTGGGTATTTCCCATGTACCACTTCTTCCCTTGAAACCAGGGTCCTTTTCCTTGGTATTTCCTTGGCACATGCTACTTCTACTCGTGTTGTCACCAAAATAGGTTCCAATCCTGACTCACGTGTCACCCGTGGCATCCACTATGTGTCATCCTTATTTACGCTCACCATCGCGATACTCTTGTCTTTCTAGTGTTGTTAGCTCATGTGATCAAAGAAATCAGGGCACTCCTCATACTTGTGCTTCTTTCTACACCATGAGCACTGTAATAAATCAGGCACTCACACTTGTAGTGTTCGTAGATTTTTAATTGAAATAGGTTCCTTCGAGAACTCACTTCTTCCTCCTCTACGGTCACTGAGACCACAAAATCCTCCACAAGAACCTCTCCCATGTGCCCTTCCATCCGTGCATCCTTCATAATAGTGATCATCTTCCTTGGATCCACTAGCAAGGCTGGTCTGACACACACCATGATCAATGGCCTCATGGATATGGTCAATAAGCCTACAATCCTTAGTATCCTAGGTCATAGAGGCATAAATATTATAATAGAAAGAAACATTCTTCTGAATTACATGCTGTAAAAAGGGGAATCTAATCACATCATTATTCCCATGACAAATCTCACAATTTACCACAATGGTGCGTATAGTTTTCTGGGAAACTATCCTTGGCATGCCCCTCTACTTCACAATACACACACCAAAGACAACTACGAGTCTCATGTGTAGATTTTGTAGATATATTCTCCAATTTTTTTCCCATGGCAGTGATTTGAGCTTCCAGAAATGGACTAACACCAGTATTAACACTCCCAACGCTTCGGTTGGTAGAGAAGCTTCTAATGCCTCGCGCGGGTCTGCGTGAAAGTATTATGTGATAACGTCCTTCCAAATGGGGTTATCAACCCTCTAATAAACCATTGAGCATGCCATGAAGGGTGGATGTCATATGAAAACTTTGATAAGAGAGTTTTAAGCTGTGCATCATACTCTCGTACACTCTCTGCCATTCCCTGCTAAATATCCTTTAGAGCACCGATGCTCTTCTACTCAATCTTATGGATGTGGAATTGTACTAGGAAGGAATTTTTCAACGCAGTGTAATCTACCACCATCTGATGGGGGTCATACTTCCCATACTAGATATACGTGTGCACTTGCATTATTGTTACAAATTGGTGGCCTTCTATTCCATGGTTATGATCCCCTTTGCATGTCATAGCAGCTCACACTTGTGCACATGCTCCACAACATACTCTATACCCTGGTAATCTAGAAAGTACAAAGATATTTCAATGATTACTTAAGGAGGTGGGTGAGGCCCAAGTATTCCTAACCTAGATCCTTGGTTTCCTCTAGTGTTTCCTCTGGTGTTCCCTCCACCAGATCCACTGGATCCACCAAGCCCTGTGCCTCCCGATCCACCAGTTCCACCTCTAGATCCTCCTGTGGCTAGTAATGGGCCTAAAGTGGTCGTGCCTAGTGTCCCCAATGTCCTATTGAACTACGTACCAATGTTCTGTGACATTTTTCCACTACCATATGTGTGTCCCGTGCCACTCCCCGACATGTTTCCCAAACCTTGTGTATTTTCCCCTTGCCCAAAAATTCCTCCAAACATTGGAATGGTATGTGTAGCCATAGAAGTCCCAAATAAGAAATTATATCTCCTGTGCGTAGATCGGTCACTTTCACTAATAAAAACTGGCTTGATAATACTTCTCTCTTGATCTGGAAAACCAAGCACTAAGGTATAGTCACTAGGTGGGTTTAGATGCATGTCAATGATTCTTCTTTCTACACATGATGAAATCTCATCGAAGCCAAAGAGGTATCTCTCTCGTGCTTGCCAAGATGGGGTAGCATAGACTACTCAGGTTCCACATCATCTGCGTGAACCTTAACTCCTTCCCACAATGTCTGCCTCCATAGATCCATCACATGTATAACCTCATGCTATCTAGCAATCTTCTTTTCACGCGCTTCACTATACTTGAGTCACTTCTCCTCCCTTTCTTTCTCAGTCTCAATGTCTTCCATCCTCCTCAACCATAGCTTCCTCGTCCAGTGCTTAGAAGGATTTAGCCAACCATTGGAAATGCCTCTAAACTTAAAGCAATGATCAAGATATTCATCCCCAAAGGAATAACATGTAGAAATGATACTCTAGGATCCCTCAGAAACTTGAAATCAACAAATTCCATAAAAGAGTATGTATAAATGGCATATTCCAAAGTGTGGCTAGCCAGCACTCCCTTCCACCAACAATCCACAACACAAGTCCACATCAGATCTACATCTTGCAGCCTCTGGTAATCATCTTGGGTCCATACACATGCTCTATAGTACCAGCTTGATCTAGATGCATATGCTTTGAGATCCATTTGTAAATCTCTACTAGGAAGAAACATAAAAAATTTCATACAATTCATGGTAGAGGTTCTCTTCTACCCATCTACGTGCATCAAACTCAGGCACAATGTCGAATCTCTGAGAAAATTTGTCCTCCATGCTCTTGAACCATGTTTTAACATTTTCCAAGGTTAAACACTGTCATCACACAATACTGAGATACAAAGATGCATACCATTTATTACAATAACTTCAAAAATAGGTCCCGAAAATGAAACCAAGATGTAGTCAATTCTTCTACCCCTTAACAAATAAGGACAATCACGTGCATGCTTTCCTATCACCCAAGAGGGTGTCTTTGGCACTCACCTGAGGCACACGTGGGTGCCGAGTCCCTCATTTATGTGAGAATGCATTATTTATGATAGAAAATTAAGTGAAAATATTGGAAAGGGACCATACATTCATCTTAGAGCTCAGAATGACTTCTAGACCAATGTGTTCATTCAGATAAGGAAAACATTACAGAACATAGATCTGAATCAAAATAGAAAAGAAATACACAAGGTTTTACACCCACTCATACAAAACATATACATAACTGATCCATATAGATGTAAGTAGAACTTGAACCACACATATATTCCTATTAAGCATGTTGATAACCACATTACATTAACTCAGGAAATCAAAGATTCCTATGATGATGCAAACCAATGTCATGCACCAAAACTAGACTTAGGCCCTTCATAGTACAAATAAAAATGTTCAACCCATCCCCTTAGTATAACATATTCCTACAGATCCTTTAAACTCAACTTATGGAGCTCTCACAATATTCCTACATGGCTTCTCCTCTTTCTCCTTTTATATCTTTTTCTCTGCGAGTGCTTGTATTCATAGCATTTCGCAACATCTTCAAGCCTTCATGGAATTCAGATCTATTACCAAGTGTCCAAGGTGGTCCTCCATGGGAACATGCCTCTTTAGGTTTGAGCTCTCCACTCTTTGCAATGATGGCCTTCTAGAAACTTACATCGCAAGGTATATTCCATCTGTGGGCACCAAGCTTCCATGGTGGCACCTTATCCACTCCACATGCGTAGTTGGGTCACACTTTTCTCATGTTCCATGCAGTACGTCAAATATAGCTAAGTCCCAAAACCTTTGTTCGACTTATGCACATGCCACTTGTTCAATTAAACCCTCATAGAACCCCTGTCCTATGCGTTTTCTCCTTATGTGCCCTTCTTAAAATAGGCCTTGTGCGCCCATTTGCCTCCTTGTACTTACCCAATATTTTAGGGGCCCAACATAAATGTTGAAGGGACCCCATCCATTTGTAGTGCCTTTCCTACTACAATTTAGACTATGCGTGCAAATCTTTGGAGAGGTTTGTGGTTAGTATGCACAATAGTTTCTTTACCTAACAAATAATGCTTCCATTTTTTAATTGCCTGAACTAGTGCCTACATTTCCTTATCATATACTGAATATACTTTTACTACTGAATTGAAAGTTTTAGAATGATAGCATATGGGTTTACCTCTTTGAAGTAACAATGCACCCATAGCGTAATCACCAACATCTATCTCTACTTCAAAAGGCTCTGCAAACTAGGAAGAGAAAGTACTGGAGCATGAATAATCTTGTATTTTAATAACTCAAAGGATTTGACTTTATCCTTACCCCAATCAAAACCCTTACTCTTTGTGGCCACTATGTGTAGAGGTGCTATAATTATGGAGAATCCTGGAATGAACTTTCGCATGTATTGCACTGCTCCCACAAAACTCCTAGTCTTTGTGGCTCATGTTAGTGTTGGCCAATTAGTGATGGATTCCACCTTCTTTGGATCTACTCGTAGCTCTCCTCCTCCAATCACATGCCCTAAATAGACAAGTGACAGTTTGGAAAATTCACATTTCTTCATATTACAAAGCGATTGTTTATCCCCGATAAATTACAAGACTTGTTGTAAATGATTTAGATGTTCTTCCCATGTGGCACTAAAAATCAAGATATCATGTAGATATACAATGACACATGAATCTATGAAATCCCACAATACATCATTCACCAATCTCATAAATGTATTGGGTGCATTGCATAGCCAAAAAGGAAGTACTAACCATTCATACAAACCCTATTTTGTTTTGAAGGCAGTCTTCCATATATCCTCCTCCTTCATTCTGACTTGGTGATAACCAGATTTGAGATCCAACTTTGTGAATAATTTGACATGCTGAAGTTGGTCCAAGAGATCATCTATGTGGGGAAGTGGATATTTTTTCTTTATGGTGATCTTGTTCAAAGCATGGTAGTCGATGCACATTATCCAAGAAGCGATCCTTCTTTAACACCATCCTAAAAGGCAAACTGTATGGTGAGGTTCTCGGACATATCACCCCTTGGTGTAGTAGTTCCTAGAGTTTTTCTTTACTTCATTACTCTTAAGTAAGGATTTCCTATAAAACCCTTTGTTTGGTAGAGGGAATCTGGCAATAGCTTAATCTCATGCTCTACTTCCCATTTTGGTGGTAACCCACTAGGATCCTAAAATACTTCCTAAAAGGACTAAATAATACTATCCAAATCATGTTTTCCCTTGTTAGAAATATCTAAAACTTCTACCCCATCTTGTTTATCCTTTAACAAAAGTAAACAAAACTAATTATGATTTTCCTGAATAAGTCATTTTACTTGGTTATCACTCACCATAGTAGCATGTGTCTTACATTGGTGTGCCTGAATGTTGTAGTTGATCCCATCCTTGACCCATCTCTACCAGTTTTCCTTCTCATACATATAGCATCCACGATATACAAGTAAGGAATCCCGAATACAACATCAAAATCATCAAGTGGAATCACGTCAACTTCTAAAACATTAATATACGGGAATTTATCCCAAACTTGACCTTACATCTTCTTGTTACCTAAATTTCAACACCCTTGTTAACCCAACCCAAAGGATAAGGTTGTGGATGCTCATAAGTCTCAAGAGCAAGCTTCTTTACAACTGCTTTGAAATCAAGTTAGGTGAAAAACCGGTATCAACCAAAGAATTTACCTTAGTTATCTTGATCTGGAATAGTCTACTCATCTCCTCTTCCTGGATGTCCATGTTGGTGGCCTTGCATCCAAGCCATTCATCTACATCAGAGTCATATTCGATTTCCACCTCCCCTTCTATTTTTATAGTTGTCATGGAATTCTTTGAGTCCTTGGTTCGATTCTTGAGATGTAACCGGATGCTGACTTCCAACATTTAGCGTCGGTATGACCATTGATATCACAATTCTTAATCTCTACAAGTATTTAAAGTAGTGACAACTTGTTGCCTTTTCCGTCCACTTACCCTTGTTACTTGTTTGCCCATACTCTTTTCTGTTGATTTGTTGACTGTTTCACCCTTAGCTTTGCTTCTCCTTGCTTCTTTTCATCATCTATGTAGTATGCCCTGCACACATGCTTCACTTTGAGATCTTTGGGCTTAGTGGAGATGACTTTTAATTAAAGGTGAGTGTGAAGTCCTCCCAAGTACTTAGATAGAATATCCTCATCCTCCAAGTCCATATTTAGCAACATGGCACCGCTCTACAAAACTCCATAGTATATTCCTGCACACTTTGACCACTTCCATGTCTAAAATACAACCATTTAATCATTTGGTGAGTCTTTTGGCTAATAGGATAGAAGTTAGCTCTAAGTAATTCTTTAAATTCTTGCCAAGATTTCACAATAGGACACTTCTTCTTTTCACAAGTGGTTAGATGGGTTTCCCACCAAACCACAGTGTGTCCCTCTATTTTGAGATGGGAAAAGGTTATCGTCATGCCTCGGTGACATTATGGATGCTAAAGTAGACTTCTAACTATGTTAACCATTTATCAAGTAACACTGCATCTACTTGTCCTTCAAAGATTTTAATATAAACTTTTGCCTCAACTTTAAAAGGAGTATGATTATATTTTACCTTTTCTCTTGCCTTTGAAGTCTCTTCTTCATGCTCTTCCCCATAACTTTCCTCATGGTTGCTCCTTCCTATGACAAAATTTTCAGCTAAGCCCCAAACCACTGAGTCCGTGGAGTCTTGTTTGATAGAAGTTGTCTTTCGTAAATCGGAAAGCTCTTATTGCCTTCAAAACACCCTATCCATCATGGTCTCCAACATCTCAATTCTACGGACCAAGTTCTCTTCCTCCATTTGTCACCAAATTCTTTGTTTCCACTTCTTTGTAGAAATTTCTTTATCGTAAGGTAAAGCCTCTTCACCTTTAGATCTTGTCATTGTCATATAAATCCAAGAATGAATACCACAATCCTAGATACTTGTTAGCTCTGATACCAAAATGATCTATAAACTCTTCAACTTTTGAATTATCCATAGAATCACAAAATAAAATGTTGTTGTTCTACTTTCTATTAGAAAATGATAGAGATATCTAGTGAATGAATTATGCTTATGCTTAGAATCCACAATTGCAGGAAAGGAAAGAATTTAAGCTCATAAACACCAACAAATTTTATCTTGGAAACCTCTAGAGGAGGAAAAACCAGTCAAGAAGGGAAATTTCTCTTTCTTCCCACTTTTATTGGCCAATTCAAAATAACAAGTACAAAATTTATAATAAGTATGAAAGAGAAGTAGATAATATCTCACACTTCCTCCCAAATACTTGTTTGCTTTGTCTCAACACTCCTTTCTTCTACAAAACACAATTCTAGCACTAAGAAATTCTTGCTCACTTGCTTCCATGATTCGATGATCTTTTTCTCTTCTACAAACATGTATTTATATCCTTTCTCATGTCCTCCCATGCACTAGAGAATGGGAAAGGTCATGGAGGAGAAGAGACACAGATAACCTTCCAAATTCTAGGTTGTTCATTTCATATTTTTTTCTCTCTGAAAGAGCCTAGACCACCACCCAATGTAGACCGAGCGGTCCTAGGACTGCCACCTTGGTTGGGTGGTAGTTTTGTAACCGCCACTCTGCATAGAGCGGTGGTCTTGTTACTAAAAAGATAGAACCTTCGTGTGTTATTTTTCCTTCTTTGTGCTGACTAATTTGATGAAGTAGAGTCATTTTAGATCCCTATGGATCATTCATGCATGAGCACAACACCCATTCCATATCCAGATGCATCACATTCCACAATAAAAGGCTTTAAAAACTCTAGAGTAGCCAAGATTGGGGTAGTACGCATAGTCTCTTTGATCTATTAAAAATAAGTAGTAGTAGCGTCATTCCACTAGAAGGAATATTTATCTAAAATAGATGTGAGAGGTATTGTTCTTCCCCTACACTTTGCTTGAAAAACCTCTGATAGTAACTTGTTAATCCTAAGAATCCTCACAACTGCTTTAATGTTTTTAGAATGGGCCATTCCATCATGGATTTGATCTTTTGAGGGTCCACTTTTACCCCTTCATGTGACACAATGTGACCTAAATAATCTACCTCACTCACCCCAAAAGAGAATTTGGATGGTTTGGCATAAATTTTATAATGTTCAAGGGTGAGGAGCACTTGATCCACCTCTTATAAATGATCTTTCCATGTATTTATTTAAATTAAGATATCATCAAAAATGCCGAAACAAATTTATGAAGAAATGGCTAGAAGATGGTGTTCATCAAACTCTAAGAAGTGGAGGGGACATTTGTGAGAAAAAAAAGTGACAAGTGCATAAATTGACTTATTATATCATTCATATGGCTATTGATTTGCTCCTAAATGTGTTAATTAATGTATGGGGATGTTCTAGATAGTTATATCCTTAGTAAGATTGATGCATTTCTCTTTTTTTGTCTCATGTGAACTAATGACCATAGGAATTCCCACTAATTGCTTTTGTGAGTAATGTGATGATGTGTGTAGGTTGATAAAGTGCATTCTTTTCCAATTTTGAGGAAGTAACAGTCAAGAAGACCGAGTCTCTCACCACCATGCCATTCTAGAGGGTTTTCTCATAGTAGCCTATAAATAAGGACCCTATTTTTAGCTATATTACAATACTTCATTGAGCTTTAATGATTTTGTTATGTAGTAAAATCCATTTTCAATCATTGTGGCACGGTTTTTAACTAATTGTGTCTATAAAGACACCTTCTTGAAACTATTTCATAGTTAGTATATTTGATAGTTTTTGATATAGTTATATACTTAGGTTTGAGTATTCTGACAATGATGATGAAGCATGTTTTGAAATTATTTGAATAAATATAATCTATATGTTATTTTGAGTATCTATTGGTGTTAAAGTACCTCAATCCTAAAGGAGAGCAAGGTCCCACTCACCCAAGGAGATTGGAGGATTGATATTTTGTGCATGATCGTTATTCCTGATAAGTTTAAGTTCTAGTACTTTGATTTGAATGGTTATTTGAATGAAGTAATATATTTCCTTTCTTTATTATCTTTCCTTACTGTCATTTCAATTCGTGTGTGTATTTCAATTTAATTAAGTATTTCCTTTAAGATCATTTTTATCATAACAATGTTGTTTCAGTAGATTATATGTATTTCTGAATTTTGTCTTTCATTTCAGTAGCTTAGAGGTTGTGTTTACTTTTCGTAGTTTAGAAGAGAAACAAGAGAGAAATACCAACTGAAATCCCCCAAAAGAGAACCACCACAACAACTGTGTTGCTTACAAATTCATTGCATACAACCTAGGACATAACCCTGGTTTGATAACGACACCGAAAATTGAATATGTTGGTTAAATGATTGGAAATAATAACAACCCATCAAAAGGCATCACCAGAAACTCATAATGACCCTCATGGGATCAAAAATATGTCTTCTGAGACATCTTCATCCTTGATTCAAATTTGATGATAACTGAATAAAGATCTAGCTTAGTGAAATATACAAAACCATGTAACTCATCGAACAAATCATTAATAACGGGAATAAGAAACTTTTCTTTGATGGTGTTCTTGTTGAGATCTCTATAATATAGACACATCCATAAATTTTCATCCTTCTTATGCATCATTACTATAGGATAAGAATATGTACTCGGACTAAGGCATATAATACATGCTTCTAATATCTCTTGAACCATATTTTGAATCTCACTCTTTTGAACATAGGGGTACTTATACGATTGGATGTTGGGTGGTTGGATTCCTAGAAGTAAATTAATGGTATAATCATGTGATCGTTTTGGAGGAAGAAATTTTTTCATATCACCAAAAGCTTGAGTGACTATACAGAATTATTTGTAAATATGGAGGGTATCGATCTTCACTGCATCTTGCTTTGATGGAGAAAAACTATGTGACAAACCCATCAGTACCCTTTCATATAATATTTTTCATCTGATGGGAGATGACCAGATGAGGGGAATTTTCACATAATCCCCAAATTTTAAAACTTCTTACCCTCAGATTGGAAGTGCATGAATAGTTCCTAAAAGTTCATCTTAATTATCCCCAAGGTTGTGAGCCATTTTTCTCCAAAAATAATATCGACAGCACCCATATGATTGGAACAAATTGAAGAGTATAATTTGTACTCACCCATGGCTAACTTGATACTATGAAATTTTCTTGAACAAATAATTGTGCTCCCATTAATAATCATGACTTGAAATTTAGGGGCTGGATAAATAAAGCAATTCAATCTTGCTTCCAATTTATGGTTGATGAAGTTATGTGTACTACCTGAATATATCAATATGACAACTCTTTGTTTCTTGAGGAAACCAAAACCTTGAGGGTTTTAGGAGTGGTAAGTATGAAATGGTTGGTGGAGATACTTCCAAGTCATTTTTAGGATCTGCCTATGGATCCTTTGTGTTGTTTTCCTCCTCTTCATCCTCCTCTGCTCCTTTGATGTAGAACAACTTATTCTCAGCACATTTGTGACCTCGACTATATTTGCTATCATAGTTGAAGCATAACCCTTTGGAATTTTTCTCTTCGATCTATTGAGGAGTCATTCGAATGGGTTGGGAGAAAATGGTCCTGGAATATGACATTCCCGACTTGAGGTGAATACTGATGTTTGGACAGATCCCTTTCTTCCATTCTCCAAGAAAGGACCATAGAGTCAGAGATCAAATTTGGGTTAAAAATACAAACATCATGCTGGATGTTATCCTTGAGACCTCCCAAAAATAGGTCATTGAGGTTCTCATCAGTGATATCCTCCACTCTCAAGGATAAATTCTGAAATTGTTGAATGTAATCCTTGACCAAACCTATTTTTCGTAATCTGGCGAGCTGACTGAAGTAGTTCTCAGTGACACTATTGTTATAGTGTAACTGAAGTTCATCTACGAATGGTGATTAGGTATTGAGAATATAATGTATAACACTTAAAATAAGGCATATAAAATATTCACATGAAAAAATAGAGTGCATTTGAAGGCACGGGAGGATCAAGAAGTAATTGCATGCGGAAGAAAGAGACAGGATCGGGACTTAGCCATTTTCATGATTGTGATCTATTTTTGGAAGATGGCGTGCGGAGCACATAAAATGGGAAAAGACTTGTGCAACACACATTGGTTATTTTGAAAGAGTGGCTATGGAGCACTTTTCATGGTTACAGAGCTAAGAATAGGATTACTACTTTGCCAGTTAACTGGGAGAGGTCCATTGTTAGCATTCTTGCATGTAAGCCTATTATTGTAAAGGCACATGGCTATTTCCAGCATGCGACCTATTTTGGGATTAGATAAGCGGTGAAGGGAAAGTCCCCACCCTTATAAATATGTAGTGAACTATGTAGTAGAGGTGCGGTATGTGAGAACTAAGTTATTGGGAGGTTATCTTTGCGAAATATGATGTACACATAAGTTATGGTATTATCTATTGTAATGAGTTTCAATATATTTATCATGTTTTAATACAATGGAGTGTATTGGCTGAATCAAAGTATTAAATCCTGAGTATAATTGGTTTGTGCATGCTTGACTTCATCATGATTATCATTTAAATATTTTATTCTCTAGAATTAGATTTGAACATGCACTGTAGAATGATATATTAATTATGGATCTGAATGTATTAAGTCTTCATCATGCAAACATCCTACAACAACAACCCTAAAGAGGGTCTTGGTACCTTTGCACACTTCGGTGAGTGTTCGGTCTAGGTGAGTGACGTGCCAAAGTGCACAGGCTATTTTTGGTAAATTCTAGGCTGCATAATTGGTTTCCATTTCCGGGACCTCTTTTTTGGTTGTTTTCAGGATGGTTCATGATGAAGACATACTAGTTGACCTTATCAAGTGTTTAGGAGTGGATACATGCCCTAGAAGAGGAATACGCATGGAGGTTCAAACCTTTGGATCTCGAGTTTGACACACACATGTGGGTGGAGAAGAATTTGTATGATTATTTGTATGAGAGTTTATTCGCTATCTTTTCGGTATAATTATAAGAGTGGCTGGTTGCTTATGCGTATAAATGGAATTGGAGGTATCACACACTTATCTCGAACGCAGGAAGAATTTGGACCCTTTATGATGCTTTGACCTAATTTGGCCTCATGCTATGGATACGTAGTTCCATGGTGTTTTGAATAACTATATCTCGGAGTACTCAATTTCCAGTTATTCATGCCCGAGAGGTAGCTAAATTCTAATTTTTATGATATCAAGGGGAACTTACCTATAAGGTATTCCACTAGAGATAAAAAATTTGATGGTAACCACGAACTTGGAGAGAAAAGCGATGGCTAACTAAACCTCACCATGCGTGGGGTAGGAGTAGGTTTAGTGAAAGATGATAGACCTAGTGGTAGAAAGGAAAAGAGAAAAAGGAGGCTAAAGTACAATGAGGCACGAGAGAGGGAGATAGAGAAGCAACATGACATTGCAGCAGGGCGGATGGCATTGAGGAGAGAGATGGATCGAGAAGGATTTGAAGTTCACATAGATTACATGGAACCTAAGCATAGGAACTCCCCCATTTGGGAAAGCATGACAAGGAACCCCCTCGGCCTCATATAGAAGTGCACTAGCGAGAGATGACTGGGCCACAAAAAGTGCGTGTCTTAATCTTCTTGGATACCTTTTCCTTATGCTTGATATTCCGGTATCTAGTACGACAAATAGTCAACAAGATAATTTAGGCAGTGGGAGAGGAGTAAGTCATATAAGAAGCACATCGATGGCAACACAAACATCTTCATTATTGTTCAGAGGTACCTTTTAGGTGTATCTTCTACATAGAATTTAGGTGCATAGAATTTTGGACTCTTTTTGGGGAGTAGTAACACTTTGCAAACCATAGGGGTGTATTTTAGTACTACTATTAGGACACAGGGGAGTACATATTCTGGTCCGACTTCGGCTACAGGTTCAAGATTAGGAGGTATAGGTGGTTCTAGTTGGTTGATCGGATCAAGTGGGAAAGGTCCACACCAACCCCATAATATTTACATGGAGATGTCTCTTCATCTTCCGGAGTATAGGGGTATAGAATATGTCATTGAATACATGCACATGTGTGAAATACTATGTTGCACCAAAGGAATCATGACTTTTGAGTGCATGGAAATTCAATTCGCTACTACATTGTAAGGGTGCACACATAGTAGGTACAAAAGTTTTACCCTGATCAGAATTGTGTAGTCTATGTAGATTTAAAAGGTGCTTTTCTGAAAGAGTTTCACATCCACGAGTTCAAGCTGAGAATATTATAAGCAGCGCTTAAGGATATCATGCGAGGCACTACCGAGAGTGTTAGAGAGTATGATTCTCATTTCAAAACACTTTTATCTAAGATTTCTTATGATATTCATGCAAGCCAACATGCGCAATGGTTTGTTGGAGGTATGATTACCCCTTTTAGGAGGGCACTATCACATAAGACATACACTGATCAGCGTGAAGCCCTTAAAGGAACCTTATGCCCCGAGTAATTTGGAAGTATAGAAACTAGGGTGAGCCCATTTTTAGAAGCATAGATCGTGGCTATGGCAAAGCAGTGGAAAATATATCGAGAAAATTGAGCACTGGAGACACGCATGGGAATTTGGTGCACAAATTGTGAAGTGGAAGGTCACACAAAGGATAGTTGTCCCCATAGATTAATACACTCATTGCTGTTGGACTATGAGATATGTCATTTAAACCATGATGCTAGCTACTACCCATTATTACAACACAAAATAAGGAAGAACATATCTTGTTACTATAACATTCACAGATCCAAAACTCATGACATAGAAGACTCGATGAATGATTGGTCAGATCCATGATGGTATAGATATTTTTGTACGATAGATAGGAGTTTTAGATAAATCTAAAGGCAAGAATGAGCATCAGGATCGGGATCACAATCAGGCATGCTATGATTGGAGTGAAGGGAATTTTGAAGGTGGTCATGGCAGAGGTTTAGGATAACATGGTGGATTCAGAGGAATAGGTTGTGGTAATGGACAAGGTGAGTTCCCTCATAGAACATGTTATACATGCGGATCTCTTGACCACTACAAGTGTGAATGTCCTCAGAATATTACATGTTCTTTCTTTGGGAAGAATCATAGTTATGAGGAATTCTAGGACCTATATGAGCATCTTAGTAAGCAACATAAACAAGAAAATAAAGGAACATAGATGGTTAAGATACAACGCATTGTGGAAAACTAGTGGATTCCCAATTTGGAACCAAAATCTAAGGCATTGCAAGGATCACTACCCGCACTAAGTGACACATGCCAAAGAAGCATTGTAGTAGAAGCCTACGATCAATAAGGAGGAGGTTCTACATATGTGGTACTTAGATCCTACCCATCGAAAGAGGTTTATCAGGAAACCATGGAGGTACTTAGAAATATTTAGGGTGAAATACAATATTTAAAGGATAAATCATGAAAGATGGAGCAAAATAAAGCATCGAGAGACAGTCCAATATGGTATGGATGACTTGAAAGAAGTGTGTAAAATGTTATGCCGGGATAATATCATTCCACTTTGTTAGGGAATTGGTTAAAGGAAACACTCCACGTGCAAGTATTGATACTAGACGATAGATCTTACATGCAAATCTCCCCATCATAGCCCCAGATTATGATAAGGAGATCACTCGAAAACTATTGTGGATGGGTGGCTTCTAAATAATATATTGATTGATATAGGTGCGGAAGTTAATGTTCTTAATTTAGATGTATAAGAACAAATGGGGAGACCCCCACTGCAGTCATCCTCTAATGTTTTGTTCATGGCTAATCAAACTAAGGCCAATGCCATCAACTTTCTAAAAGAGGCCTCCATTACAATACAAGGAGCAAAGTTCATTGGATATTTTGAGGTCTTAGAACTGGTAGAGGAAGATATCTTCCGGCTCTCTTGGGGCATCCTTGGTGCTATGAAAATAATGTTGATCTTGATTCAACAAGGGCTATATAAGATTTGAAAAAATGGGGAAAGGGTTATTATCCCATTAATAGTGGCAAATCTACTCCTTATGTTGAGCCCTTGAGTGAGGAATACCTTAATAGGATTTATGTATGTGTCATCCGAGACCCAGAGGTCCATGAGCCATCTAAAGAAGGAATCCTTCAGTGGGAGGATGCAAATTCTATTACCGATACTACAAGTGTTTCTTGTGATAATTGGGCTCATAACACTTATGAGTTGGTAGGGCATGAAATAAATAACATATCTACTAGGGACATTAGAACACGTTTTATCAGGAGAATAGATAAAAACTCGGTACCTCGGTACACTAGAGAAGGAGACCCTATGGTGTTCCTGCATGCCATGGAGGAATAGTGGATAGACCAGTTGGAGAGATGGAATATGCTAGCATATACCCTACGTGAGACATAAGTGCACTGGTGTGTGGTTCACAAGGATAATATTGTAGGGTGGAATGAAATTAGGGTTTCTATGGCTACTAGGTTCTTTAGGAGCAATGCACCTACTCAAATATATACTTACAATGGTAATCAACCTATTTAGCACCACCTTCACTCTAGGTGCACAAGTTTTATTCCACTTTACAAGGCTGTGCGCATGCTTGGTATGTATGTGTAGAATCCCATAGAGAGACCTGGAAAGTAGTAGGATTTAATTATAGGAATGACATAGATGTTTGAATTCTTCTCTACTACACCTCGGTGGGAGAAGCATTAAAGGTTATAAATAAATTAACTTATGGGGGATAATGCAAGGTGGAGGAACTCCTCCAAGAGTTATTTATCAAAGGAAATTCGGGAGCACATTTTGCTAAAGAAACAGAGGTGACACCACACTACTTCAACGCACTTTCCTTGAGAAAGAAAAAGGAAAAATGGTTTACTTAGTGGATGATGAAGAAGTAGAAAATCTAGATGTACACCATTCATCCGGTTGGTGTGAGGTGTTTTGACGGTGTAGATAAGACCATGCACGCCTATCACAAACCTATGAAAACCAAGAAAGTGAATATTGGATCAGATGTTGAGCCTAAGGAGACCATAATTAGAGACTATTGGTGAGAATCTAAAGTGGAAAAAAACATTGAGTTACTATGAGATTATCGGGACTTATTCCCTCGGGAATACCATGAACTTAAGGTGTACATAAATCATTAGGAGAAATGAAGATAAATTTTAAGGAAGGTGTGTGCCCAGTTAGAAAGAGACCCTACATGATGAACCCCAACTTGTGTGAAAAGTTCAAAAAAAAAATTGAGAAAATGTTGAAGTGTGGAATCATCAAGCCCCTGGATTTACGAGTCCGAATGGGTTCGTTCGATGGTGAACAATATCAAGAAGGATGGTCGGATTAGGATTTGTGTTGACTACGGGAGCTAAATCCTGCATGTGTGACTAATCCCTTTCCTACGCCATTCACCGAGGATATACTAGAAGACGTTGCGGAGCGTGAAATCTATTCGTTTACAAATGGGTTCGCTAGGTATCACGGAGTTAGGATTGCCTAGGAGGATCAAGGAAAAACTACTTTTACTACTTGAATGGGGAAGCTTTGCCTATATTGTGATGCCTTTTGGTCCGAAAAATGTGTTTTTGTATTCTCGTGAATAATTGTTCAAGCATTGAAATATTTTATTCACAAATTCTTGCAAGTTTATTGAGATGATTGGACGAGTGTATGGAATTTTTAAGGATCATTGTGAAAAGTTGCACTTAATGTTTGAAATATGTAGACAATTGAGTATCTATTTCAATATCAAGAAGTGCATATTTGCTGCACCATTTGGAATCTTTGTTAGGACACATAATCTACAAGGAAGGTTTGTTGGTTGATCCGAGAAAAGGTTACGATCATTATTGGCTGAAAGAGCCTACTAGTCAAAGTGAGGTGTGTAGATTCTTGGGTCACATGGGGTCTTATAGAAAATTCATAAATGGATATGCATAGGTTACCTCAACCTTGGAGGAGTTACTAAAAGGATAATGTATGTTCTCTTTGGGCAACCGTAGTAGTAGCACGCATTTGAGACACTAAATGAGAAACTTACTACCACACCTATTTTGTGCTTTCTTTCATGGGACCAACCATTTCATGTACATATGGACACCTCTGACATGGACATTGGCATGGTGTTGGCTCATCCTAGAGAAGGTATTATAGATCATCCTATCTATTTTGCTAGTAGAAATTTGACTCCCACAAAGCGAGAATTATATAGTGCATGCATAACGCGAAGCTTTGTCAATGATCTATACATTACATAAATTCTGCAATACCTACTAGCTACACCATTTGTATTTTATACAGATCACATGGTATTGAAGTATTTGTTAAACAAGCCCATTTTACGGGCGTATATGCAGATGGGTACTCTTATTTTAAGAATTTGATTTTACAGTTGTGGTAAAACTAGGGAAAAGTAATTCTAGACCAGACCATTTATCAAAATACAGTCAAGAGAAGAGGCACATGCCATTAAAGATACCATGCCGATGCACAACTATATAGGTTACAACGTGCACCATCAAAATTAGAAGACATTGTTATCTTTCTACGAATAGGTATGACACCGAAGGAATGAAATCCTTAGAGAAGAAACAACTTGCTATACGCGTGACACCCTATATGTTGATTAGCAATGACCTGTACAAGTTAGGCCGGGATGAAGTATTGCATCACTGTGTATTGGAACATGAGCACACAAATATTATGGAAGAAGCTCATGGTGGTATTGCAGGTGACACCACTACGCCTAATATTTTTCTTGGCTAGATTATGGTAGGAAACCCTATATAAAGATTGTAAGGCATATTGTAAGGCTTGTGATCACTATCAGTGCCTTGGGAAACTAGGTCAACAATATGAGATACCTCTAAGACCTATTACTAGTGCATAACCATTTGAAAAATGGGCCATATATTTTTTACTACTATATCACCAGCCACACACGGGATGGATCGCGCTATATTATAACTTGCACATACTATCTCGACAAGGTGAGCGGAAGAAGTACCTACAAAGGATTGTACCATGATTACAACAACCAAGTTTCTATGGGAAAATATTATTACATGGTATGCATGTCCTTTGAGTTTGACCGGTGATAGGGGTAAACACTTTTGAATGAGACAATCAGAATTTTATTGGATGAATTCATGATTACACACCATAAGACTACACCATATCATCCCGAGGAAAATGGAACTACGAGGCTTTCAACAATATTTTGAGATAGACGTTTACAAAAATTGTGATGTTTGAAGAAAGGATTGGGATGATGAAGTGTCTATAGTGCTTTGGGCATATTGCACAACATATAAAAGGTTGAACAAGGCCACACCATTTCAATTAGTGTTTAGGTGGGAAGTAGTCCTTCTTATAGAATTCATGCTCCCTTCTTTGCGTATTACACACGCTGGAGGTTTAGCTAATGAACAAACATTATAAGAATGGATTTAAAAGTTAATCAAGTTGGATGAGCGATGAGTAATAGCAAAATGGAGTTAAAAACAAGAAAATGTCAAGAGGAAAGCATGGCATGATAGGAACATTAGGGGTAAAAGGTTTGCAATTGAGAAAATGGTGCCTTTATGATTCTAAGTTTTGCGCCATCCAGGTAAACTCACAGTACATTAGTTGGGGTTGTATGTTATCACTCACATACTTGAAACAAGTACTTTCTAATTAGAGGTGCTTGATGGAGCACTACAACTTGGGTACTTCAACGGAGTAGGCTAATGCCCTACTATAAATAATCCTTCTTGGTGTTTGTAATAAGGCAATTTTACCATTTAGATTAGGTTTTAATTTCTATATTTCCTTATTTTATTTTCTTCTACACCACTATTCTTTGTTAATTTAGTTGGTGTTTTTGTGTAATAAACACGCTTGCATGCGAGAAGCTAATTATTATTTGAATAATTTTTTATGCAATGAGAAGACGACACATACCATTAGTGTGGGGTGGATATTGGTATCCAAGTATAGGACTATTGAAAATAAGTGCACATGAAAGGAACAAACTGCTACGGGTGCTATTCAAGATTAGAGAATTGTTAAAACAAAGATTACCTCTGGAAACAAGGATCATATGTGGAGATGAATGAAGAAACAAGTATAACACAAGGTAAGCAGGGGCCATGGGAACTACCAAGGGAAGGCGCAGTGGTGAGGTACTTGTTAACACAGAGGTGCACTGAATAGAATTCCATGGCTAAAAGGTAGGAAGGTGTGCTAGAAGGTTATAGCTTGGGCACGAAGATGTACCACATGGAAAGAACGAAAATGGTTGATTAATGAGAGGATTATTGGTAGGTGGAGCAATAAATTCACTAAATTTTTGAAAATATATATAAGAACAAGATGCAAGCTCATTCTTACCGTTGAAATTGTGAGAATTTGAAAAGAGCTAAGTGTAAATGAGCTGAGTGAATCGTGTGGAGGTGTGAAGAGTGTGAAACCAGATGTGGATATAAGATTTGTGTATAGGAGAGTCTTGTGTCCCCATAGGTGAAGGGTTTGAGAAAAGTAGACGCATTAAAGAAGAGCTAGGGCACGCGATTTCCACTAGGGCATGAAGATTTGAACTATGGTTTTAATTTATTCATTGCGAAAGGGTAGAAAGGAGATATTTACAAATGGCACTGAAGAAAGCACCTACAATAGGAGTGAAAGGGAAGAATAAGGTCGAAGTGAAAGAAGAAATTTCTCCTGAGAGTAATTTCTCATAAATGAAGTGTCAGAGCATGTGATTGTGGGACAAGAATGGGATTCCCACATCCATAAATGTCGAGAGATTACAAGCATCGTACATTAGATAATAAGAAGGAAATAGATGTGTTATTAAGCACGAAAACAAACAAGAACACAACAGAAGACATGCCAGTGTACGATGACGCTAGAGAGAAGTTACTAAATAAAATTGGAGTCTACCAGTTTACAAGCTACCATACTTTTGATAATATGAACCATTGTATCAATGGTTGATGAGTAGAGTCCATGAGGACTCCGTATACTTTGCCAGACATAGGGTTAGAATTACAGCTACCTTAATTTCAACAATAACAGGATTAAGGGACTCAGGAGCAGGTGGAGAGCGACTTAATAGATAAAGAAAAAACATTGGAGATAAGAAAGGAGCTAGCGTATATCAAGGGTCCGCATGGCATGGAATTTTGATAAATTGAATAAGTACCCAGTGGTACAAGTAGCTTCACATCTGGTAACAAATTTGAATAGAGAGGTAGTCGTAAGTGAATACAATGTGGCTGCACATTGTAAGAAATATGTCTCAAGGATTGCTCTACAATATTGTATATCGCATAGCAAATATAATCATTGAAGAAGCGTGTATAGGTGACAAAATTAGTTTTGGTGCTATTTTATTGTCTTTGGTGTTTATGGAGATTGGAGTGCCCGATGGGCCAAAGGAAAATATTTGGGAGTACCCCACAGAAAATAAATATTTGGCGAGAAAGATTTGATAAATACTTATGTGAAGGGACCATGAGTGGGCCATTTAAGTAGAGGGAGGAGATGTGGTATGACAGGCTCCATGCGGAATTTGAAGAGGAGTGGTGCATACCCAAGGAGTTACCTTCAGTGGTGGGTAAGGTAGTACAATTTGCAATCTACCAACATTTTTACATCATGTGATTTGTGATGAAGGATGGATCTTGAAGCCCTTGGTGAAAATTGCCATATGCCTTCACAAAACACTATTTCTGGCATCATTTCACCGGTTCATAGATGTGCACCACCTAAGCTTCATTACAGATAAGGTAGATTGTGATTATCACACTCTGATAAAAAAATATGTATATCCAGGATGGACTACCTACATTGAGAGGATTATCTCATATGTAATAAGCATGAATCCGATAAGCTTAGCCATTGTAGATGTTGGAGCAGCACTTGTGTATCTTCAAATCAAGACTAGGTTGGAGAACAACAAATATATGGAAAATGAGTTCACGCTTCCAGAGCCACCAAAGGGTAATTAGACAAGAGAGAATTTGCCAACTCCATAGCCTGTATAGACCATAGTGGTGGATGAAGAGGAAGAGGAATGAGAAGATAGTGGTGGCCTGGAGCATAGAGGAAGAAGACAACCTATAAACAAGGTAGGAATTGAGTGTGTGACTACACCACCTCAGTGCAAGAAGGAGATGATGAGGACCTAGATGTAGTACAAGGAGAATGTCATTTCAAAAGGGTATTCAGGAGGACAAGAACCCAAGGTGCTACACCATTGTCGGTGTGGAGATCATCGTGATTCTCTTCATAGAAGAGAGACAGTTGAAAAAGAATAAGAAAATTGAAGTTGAGTGAGGAGGTGGAAGAGTATGAGGAGAGCGTGCTCAAATATCCTACACAACCTAAGGACATAGAAGAGCCAAATGACAAAGAAATGAAGGATGGAGAAGGAGTAAAGGAGGTAGATGGTACAACACAAAATAATGATCAGAGCGTAGCATAACAAGCTCCAAATTTTGGCACTCAAGTTCCTAAGGGGCTAAGATCAAAGAGGACAAGTGGAGAGTATACTACACCGATCATGGGCTACTTGTAGAACATAGGTAAAATTGTTTGTGCTCATTTCTAAAGCACGATGGGGCTTAAAGAATTGTATGGATGGGAGTTGATGGATGATCACATGGCCACCATGTGCACAAGGAAACAACTATCTTGGTCAATGCAGACACATATGGATCAAATAGACTTCGATGTTTATGAAGAGTCCTACATATCTAAAAGACTAAAGAAGACACTTGGGTAAGAAACATAACAAGTAAAGCCTACTATTATGTCGATGAACAAGTAAGTAATGCCTTGGTGAAGGTATCAATAGAGGTGGCAAGGAGGAATGTGGATAAAGCTACAACTATTAGGGTGTTAAAAGAAGAGATCAAGGCCAAATATGTAGAGATAGCACACCTACGACAAGAGAAGGACTTAGAGAAAAAGAAGAACAATGCTTTCATCAGCATGGTAGAGGAAATTGGAGACCATGTCTTGAAAGTAAGACCACATTTGGAGTCTAAGGTACAGAAAAATTTCCTTCGGCAATGCATTATGTACGTACCTTGGTATATTTGGTGCTTGAGGATGGACCTATGCACGTGCCAACGCCAAGATATCCTAAGCAGGAAGCGAGTGATCAAGCGATTTGGTGATGAGGAAGATTGCATCTTATGAGGCATTACTCCAAATCTTACATAAGGAGATGAGAAAAGAAGACCAAGCACCGAACATTTACACAACTCGGAGGTAGTCATTAAGATAAGGACCACGGGAGGACAATGAAGTCCTAAAATTTATGAAGGATGAGATACTTTGTCACGTAGAGAGGTTGACATTGGTAAAAAAAGTGTGAGGCCCTTGTAGTAGTATAAAAACCCCATAAGGAAAGGTTAGATGAGTTGGGGAAGGTTATAGCACGAGAAGATGGATCTGCTAGAGGGAAGAATGTCTGTAATGTCCAATATTGTTCTAGTTTTGTAGAATGAAAAGGGGGACATTGCCCAAGATGAGCTGATTCTTTTGTGATAGATATTTTATAAAAATTAGAGGCTGCACTAAGTGAATAAGACATTGGAGGCGAAATAAAGGAAGAATATCTAGAACTCATTCTTCCAGTTGAAGCAGAGGATACTGTTGAGTAAATCATTCTTTTGTATAGAAAATTCTTTACTATCTTCCATTTATATTCTTTCTCATTCTTTGAGAATTCAAGAGGTAACCATTTCGGGAGACAATGCGATTCTTGTAGGGTAATTTTAGTAGATAATGTATAACACTTAATAGAATGCATAAAAAATATTCACGTGGAAAAATAGAGCGCATTCAAAGGCGCGGGAGGATCAGGAAGAAATTACTCACAAAGGATAGATACGGGTTCGAGAATTAGCAATTTTCACAATTGTGATATATTTTTGGAAGATGGCATGCAGAGCACATCAAAAGGAAAAAGACTTGTGTTACACACATGGGCTATTTTGGAAGAGTGACTATGGATTGCTTTGGATGGGTATAGACTAAGAATTTTATTACTACTACCGAGTTAGCGGGAGAGGTTCATTATTAGCATTCTTGCATGTAAGCCTATTAGTGTAAAGGGACATGGTTGTTTCAGTATGCAACCTATTTTGGGATTAGATAAGTGGTGAAGGGAAATTCCTCACCCTTATAAATATGTAGTGAATCGCATAGTATAGGTGTGGTATGTGAGAAGTTATTGTGAGGTTATGCTGCCAAATATGATGTGCACATAAGCTATGGTATTATCTATTGTAATGAGCTTCTATATATTTATCATGTTTTAATATAATGGAGTGTATTGGCTGAATCGGAGTATTAGATCCTAAGTATAATTGGTTCGTACATGCTTGAATTCATGATTATCACTTTAATCTGTTATTCTCTAGAATTATATCGAACATGCACTCGTAGAATGATATATTAATTATGGATTTGAATGCATTAAGTATTCATCATACAAACATCCTACAACAACAACCCTAAAGAGGGGTTTGGTACCTTTGTGCACTTCGGGTGAGTACTCAGTCTAGGATGAGTGATGTGCCAATGCTCCTGGAATTTTACTAGTAAATTCTAGGTTGTATCACCAGGACATATTCAATCCTTTTTTTATTTCTATGCACTCAACCAACGATACTAAATGAATTGGTCTAATTCTAGGTATAAGGATGCTACAATCACCTTTTGTGCAACATGATTTTGGTGTAGATAAAAAAAATGTCCATTTGGTTAATCCAAGTTTGCACATCTCCACCTTAAGTAGCATGTTACGTAATCCTCTATTAGGAATTGATGGTGGTGATGTATATGGAGGAGGGTTTCTAGATGATCCAATATTTCCTATAATAGAAACAAATGTAATAAGAGAGGTGATTTGGGCCCATATATGTTCCATGCTATCATGAAAATCTATTGTATCCTGACACAAATAATATTTCTTCACCATATCTTGAAAATATGCTTGGATTTCAGCTCACATGTGTAACAGACAAATCAGACTCAAACTCTACCTCTTCCTTACTCGATGTCTTACCTAGTGTGTTAGATCCTTTACCACTATCACAAGTTGATCATCCTACCATTGATTAGGGTATAGGGATTAGGTTTTAGGGTTTATGTTTTTGGCTTTGGGTTTAGGGATTAGGTTTTAGGGTTCAAGGTGGTAAAATAGGGTCCTTTGGTGGAGTATGGTTGTGAAGTTATTTTAAAAAACAAGACTAGTGGTGGTGACATAAAAAGAGTGAAAATGGTAAAAAAATGTTATGGGAGGATGGTACCATCATGATCCTAATGTCAAGACAAAACCAATGACTTTTATATTATGAAAGGCCCAAAAAGTTTCCGGACTCTTTTTTAAAACCTTTTTTAACACTTCGTTTTTTGTAAAAATAATTCAAGAGCAATACTATGGTGACAAAAAAATTCAAGAAATTTTGAAATTACAACTAAATTTTCCTTAACGCCAATTGTTGGTAGACTAGAAAAAAATCACAGCAGAAAAGCTTTCCAGATCAAAGCTTTGATACCACTTGTAATGAACCTTTTTAGATATTGTCAATAACATATTGCAAATAATACCGAAATGAACAATGAACAACAAATATAATAGAATATAATAGCTTATATCACTCATCCACTTCGAGGGGGCAACCTCCAAAATCTTACAATAATATTATAATGCTCTAGATTAACCTCAAGTACTACCCCTACCTTATATATATATATCCTACTTAAGAAATGGTTAGTCCATATGACGACCTTACTATGTTATGAAAGCATAGAAAGATGTGAAAAGACCAAGGAGATTTTATGATAGCTACATGTTGGCTAATCATATCCCATTATAGAGAAAGATGATTAAGGTCCAGGGTTCATTTTAAGAAGCCTCTAGTAAATTAGAGGCAGAAAACCCTCGCAAATATGCCTAGAACAAATTTCTTCAGAAAGATGAATTTTTCTGGGATTTTAAAATCAAATTTTCACCTGCCATTTTCTTAAGGGGGAGCACTCAACAATTTTTTAGTGTTAGGCAACAAAAAGGTTTGTTGTCGTATGACAACAAACCTTGTTGTCACGTAACAACAAGCCTTACCTTGTTGTGTGACAAAAACCTTGTTTTCGTGCGACAATAGGGTTCACTATCCAGCCTTTTTGTCGCATGACACCAAAAAAATTGCTTCATTTTTTCGATCGTCTGCAACCCCCTTATTTCCCGTCAAGCAACACTCATTTGTAGCCCACCTGTAACCCTCCCTTGTCATGTTTCAACAACCATCTTATCACTTCAACACCTTGTCTTGTCACATGCCAAAAACACTATATTGTCGGTATCGGAAATGAAAATATTCCTTATCGCATGTCAATAGCACTTTCTGTTGCAAGTATGGAATAACTAGTCTCGAGAATTTGATCCATACTTTGTCTACTTTTAATTTTCAAGTAATTCGGATGATACCTCAGTAAGTTACTAGTATACTACTAGGTGAATTACCTAGGTTTATATAGGAGTATTTTTCAATGGTAGGTGAAGCCGACCCCTAAAAAAATTTATACTAGAAATTTTAGGCGAACAATACACTGACCTGCTCCAAAAAATTTCCTTTTCAAATTTTCCTAAAATGGAATATTCACCACTAAAAAAATCCCTATTACGGGTGTAGAGTTTGAGGTCTATACACGCTAACTCAATGTAACAAAGAAGTGTTGCTAAGTTTCCTTCTTACTCAAAATTAGGGCACTCATGTCTACTTTAAGGATTTGTGTGAGGAAATGGGTAACACAATTGTTATCATGATGGCTTGATTATATGTTTTCTTTTATACCATACTTGATATCATACTTTAACATACCTTTCAATGTTTTCTTTCTTCATGACTCTGTTTTGATGAGTTGGTAGACACAATTCATACTTTTCTTAGCTTGGTTATTTAAGAGAGACCTTTAAACACCTTGTTCCAACTTAAACATGCATAAATACCTTGTAAGAGGAGATACCAAACATTCCTTGGTGTGTTTACTCAAAATCATCATAAATAAGAATCTGTTTAGAAACTATAAGATGATAATGTACTTTAAAAAATCATCATGATTCCTTCAAGTGATACCTACATTCTAGAAGCCTAGATAAGGCATACATACTTTTGGATCACCTTAGAACAATATATAGTCATCAAAGAAACATGATGACTCTATCTTTTCTCTTCTTTCCTTGAGACCTTATCAAAATTCTTGGATGCACTTCTAGATGTGATAACTTCATCTCCTAATCCTTCATTTTCTGATTGAATGCTTGATAGACATACATGATGAAATTCATTCAATTTCTTTCTCTTGACTATGATTGGAGGTCCTTCATGACTAAAAATTGGCTTGCTCTCATCATTCTCTCCTTGATCATCAAACTTTGGTGTCTTGATTGAACTTATTTCATTTGCCCATACTATTTTCTTGTCATTATTTTCTTCATTAGCTCTAGAATTGACTTCCTCAGATTTTTATATGTACTTCATTTTCTTCTTTCCTGTTGCTTTCACAGACACAACTGAATTTGACTCATTCTTGTAATTAGTCTTCACCTTTTTCCTTTCCTTTCGAATACCTAAAGCTTGTTGTTGTATCTAGGGGGTTCATAATATTGTTTTACAAAATTTCCTTGTTCATGAAAATTGAAACACACAACATAATTATTACTTCTAGGACCTTAATTTTTCCAAATTTAACTATATGATTCATAGAGACAATACCTAGTTGTATGAAACTTCTCTTGAAAATTCAAGCACAATATGTTCATTAAGTACTCATCCCTACATTATCTTCGTGGATATTCATCCATGACATGATTTCTATATTATTTAGCTCTATGTCTAAAATTATGAAAAGAAAAGAAATATCCATTAAAGGTCCTTTCATACCTAGATGCATTTGGTTTCCTAACTGATTTAGAACTTCTTGTGTTTTTCTCCTTGGTCATCTTCATACATGTTTGTATGCTTGGACCATCCTTGTCATCCTCTTTCTTCTCCATAGGTTCTCCTTTGAATCCTAGACCTATTTTGTCACCTGGTGCTCTTTGACTCTCTAGAATTTTATCAATAAATTTAGTACTCTTATCCATCTTTCCATACATCTTCAACCCACATTTTTCTTCTTCTAGATCATATTTTAAGGTTATCAACTCTTCTTCATGTCTAAGGCAAGAATATTTTTGTCCTTTAGTGATTTTGACACAATTTCAACTATAGATTCCATCTCTTTGAGGGCTTGGCCATGATCAACTTCCATAAGCTTTATTTCCTTCTTCAATCCATCAATCAAGGATTGAGAAATATCATACTTCCTTTTAGAACTGCTTTAGCTAGGTTACCCATGCTTGTGCCTCAAGGATCTCCTCCAAGATGTTAAACTTGTTGCAAGAGGACATGCTATGATACCAATTGTTGGAAATTCTAGGCATTGAGAGGGGGTGAATCAATGCTAATTCAAACTTTGAAAGATAATTCAATTTTCTTTACTTTGTTATGATGAAACCACAACACCATTCACAAGAAATCAATATGAGAACACATAGAGAGAAAATATTTAATGTGGGAAACCCTTAAAGGGAGAAAAACCCACTAAAACCAATGAACTAGCTTGGAAAAAGTTGTCCTATAAATGTTACAATGATTTCATTGTTGAGCATCCACTCAACTTGAAGCTACAACTCCAAAATTTATTCAAGCTTCCACTTGACCTTCTTCAAGAAACAACTCCCAAAATTCCAATCAAGCTTATAATTGATTCTTCTATAAGCTACAACTTATTGGCAAGCTTAAACTCCTTATCTATTAAGCAGACACTTAGTATTCTACAATGTTTTGACCACTCTTAATTGGTTGAGGTAATACAACAAGTTGTGATATCTAGATCAACTCATCTATCTTCTCACTCTGCTGCAAAAATTTTCATCCAATTCTTCTCTCACCATCAAACTTCTCCTCTCTCTAGTATACATGTTTCTGTAATAATTATAGTCATAGAGACACATCACATGCACCTTAGTTTTCTTTATTTTTCATGTTTTTCATCCACCTTCAATAGCATAGCTATCAGCAATAAATTATCATGTTCACTCCTACATTACCCCTTCACCTAGTTACACTACTTCATACATGAGTAGTGTTTTTCATTAGCTACAAAATTTTCATGCACTAACACAATATATTATTGAAATAAAGGAGAAACACTCCAAAGACCTTTACACTTTAACTTTAACGATCCTTCAGCTCTTTCACTTTACAAATCATACAAGGAGAGAAAGTTACACCGACAAAACTATTAGTGTGCAATGATTACCTTTAAAATAGGTGTTAGACCACATACTAACCTTACAAGACCTATTAAGGAAGTTGTGGTATCTTTTTGGATCAATAATATACCTCTGAATTCCCTGCATAACTAAAAATGTTCCTCTTACAACCTGAACTGACATTTGACATCTACATACTTTCATTTGTAACTGTCATGCAACCTTTTTTCTTCTTCCCTTTTGGCGAGTTCCTTTTTGTCTTCTAGCTAATTTGAATTAGGAAAAGTGTTCAAAGCATGCATGTATGTTACAAAATTCCTCCTTTATATCTATAACTCCTTTTCATGCTTTGATACTTACCATTTATTCTTCTTACTTCATTATAGCTTCACTCATACTCGATCCACAGAGGACTTGAAAAATCACCAGTCAAAAGGTTGATCATCTACAAATGATGCATGCACCTTCAAAACATTCTAAAGCATGGAGATGATAGTATATGATCTCTATAGCTCCTTAAAGTGTAAATATTTTCTCCAACACTCTCATTCAAGAAAGAAGATGTTGATTTTAGTAAAAACCTACAAGGATTAAAAAATCAGAATTTTTCCCTTCACAAGATGAGTAAGTTCTTGCACTTAGACACTTTTACAGACTTTAAATAAATTTTTTAGAAATATATATTCCTTGAGCAACTAACCAGGTTGATTTATTATTTCCTTTCATGAAAAATATCTCAAACAAGCATTGTTTTTAGGAACACCTCAAACTAGTTAGTAAGATCTAAAAAATCAATCTTATATTTTCTTACATCAAACATGACTATACCTCACTTTCATGAAAAACCATTTCATGTAAACTTCAATGAAAAATTATAATTCATGATAAAATACACTCTTGCATAGTTTTAATGAAGAAAACATAAGTTTGAGTGTCAAAACCACAAGCCTTCTTTATTGTCCCAAAATGAAATTTTTGGTCCATTTGAAGTAGAGCATGAAATCACATCACCTCAAAAACTCAAGGGTTTGAAAATTTCATGTAGGAATTGTAAATCTTGTAAATGATCATATTTCTCCCGAACACCATGAATTTTCATTAAGATCTCCTCAAAAGTCATGACTGGTTTTAGCTTGTTTAGCCCTCAAGGAGTAGCTCCACTAAACCAATCTGATTTAGTAAAGATTTTCACATACCATGATTATAAATCTTCATTAGTAGTTGGGGCATCTCCCATGCATACTCCCAAACTTGGTCTTACACCGTGAAGTCTTCTTCATAATATTGTACTATCAATTATTTACAAAACAAAGTTAAAACTATACGGTACAAGTTGACCTAGAGCTACAAAACACTACCAAATTTAAGTGCAGAGAGTCCTATAATTGTAAAAATCAACACACTTGCTTCATAGATCCATTTCATGACCAAAAACTTAATTCTTCTTCTATCACTATAAGGAGAGGGTTTGGGGAAGGTTTGGAGTGAGTTTCATTGTTGACCTTCATTCATAATTCTCAGTCCATCATTTTAATTCATTTCAGCTCTAAAATGATCTTAATTAAATGATTTAAGTATTATAAAGAGGCATGGACACCATGCACAATTTTTACTTACTAGTGAAGTCCTCAACGTTCATGTTTAAGTTGAAGAAGGGTATTATAGAAGCTATATTTCACTAAAAACCTCATAACTCGAAAATATTCTTCCTTTTCCCTAAAATTCGGACCACGACAATATGATAGGTTCTTTCACGTTTCCCAAGGATTTGTTTCTCCTAAATTCACATGTACCTTCTAGACCAATCTCATTTGTGTATGTTTTCTTTCTTGTTCTCAAGGGAAGTCATCGAATTGACCCTAAACATGCCTCCAAAGGATGAATTATAACCTATACCATCATATAAGGACTATTGGAAATGTCCCTATATAGTTCCCATGCTTGAACTTATTTTACATGGTCTGATTTTGCTTCATACACCTTACTAGGTCCTTGAACTAGGCCTAAATGAGCTATTTTGCACCATAACTCATCAAATATGATATTTTATTCATCATGTATCCCCTTAAACATGTCCTATCATGTGTCTCATGCCTCTACCATGCTTCACCATCATCCTCAATCCTTCACTCCACCATTCTAGGTCCATTTGTTGACTACTCCTAGGGATTAGGCCTACTGAACTAAGCTAGTCCGACTAATTAAACTTATGTACCCCTAAATTCATCCTTTTGAACTTGTTTTCAAATAATATACATGTTAGACCATGTCTGAAATCATCCTAGTATTCTCTTACATCATCACCCGCCTTTACTGAGTCACTAGCTTCTCTCAAATAGGTGTTCTCATGACCATGCTTTGTCCTAGCCTTGTGAAACTCATTTCAAGCTCCCTTTATCTCTCTTGCATCCTATTTTATAATTAAGGTGTCATTTGCATCAATGAAAAATCACCATACACATGTAAACATGGGGAAGTAGGAAAAGGTTTATAATTATGTGTCTAAAAGCGCATCCAAAAATAAGGTTATTTGAAACAAGTGCATTGGTATCTCATATCCACGTATAGAAGAAGATACTTCTCTAAAAAAATTGAACCTCAAAAGATACTTGGATTTCCAATATTTATCAAATTGTTCTAACTCTCAAACTTTAGACCTGAAAAAGTAGTCTCATTGAGAAACAAATATATATATAGTTATTTATTGGGCTTATTTAATTAAATGATGCATTTCATCCAACATGGGAAGGAGACCACACAACATCAACAATGTATCTATATCAGTAAAAAATGTATCAAATCTTGAACCTTGTCCACTTCCATGCAATTCTACCACATTACTCCCAATAAGGATTGATACTCATCGTACACCCTACAAACTAGTTGATACAATGAGATCCACCTAGTGTTGACATATTTTAATAGTTTATGTGTCTAAAATCCCATCCAGAAATAAGTGCATTGCTATCTCATATCCAAATATAGAAGCAAATACTTCTCTAAACAAGTTGAACCTCAAAATATACTTGGATTTGCAATATTTATCAAGCTGTTCTAACTCTCAATCTTTGGACCTAAAAGGTAGGATCATTGAGAAACAAATATATATAGAATTATTTCTTGGGCTTATTTGATTAAATTACACATTTCATCTAACATGGGAAGGAGACCACACAGTATCAACAATGTATCTATATTAGTAAAAATGTATCAAACCTTGAGCCTTGTCAACTTCCATGCAATTCTGCCACATTACTTCCAATCAGATTGATACTCATCGTACACCCTATGAACTAGTTGATACAATGAGATCCACCTAGTGTTGACATATTTTAATAGTTTATTCCCATTTTTCAGTTATTTTGAATTATATGAACCTTTTAGGACTATGACAAAAATAAACATGCACCTCTCGAACAAGTTCTTCAAATTTTTCTACAAGTTTAAATTTGTTAGCAATTTTATATGATAGCTTCGTTTTATGATCCATACAATGAGGAAAATCATATATAGGAAAGGGATGTTTGGAGTCTTACACATATACCATTACGATGACCTTGCATTAGAGATGTTCCATTTTCCTCAACACGAGACCAACTTTGTTGCATTTGAAGAATCATCCATGCCATCGATCTCCTTCAAAATTCATATTAATAGTTCACAAAGGTTTTCAACATTATATTTCTCTCTCATCTTGTGAGTAGAAAGTAAGTAATGTTGTCTCACATGAATCTCAACGGTATAATTATGCATACAAAAGTAAGAAATATTATCTCTTTGTTGTAACCTCATTAATAGAAAAATACACATATCATGAAAACTTAAGTTTCTATTTACAGTCTCCTTTCACAACCGTAACTATACATTTTGACTATTTCCAACCACTACTTTTAGACTGGTGAGAATGAGGAATGCATGGGAAACCAAGAAAATACAACCTTTTTTATGTTCAAGAAAATCTATTATAATATGACATATTTTCAAAATGTGAAAAATAGTAGCTAGTTGAACTATTTTACCTTAAAGACTATTTTGAAGGACCTTTCTAAATTAAGATGTAATTTTCATGTTTCACATAATTGTAGTATGATAAAACAAATAAGGTAAATAGTTAAGGAGGAATACATGTTATTCGTAGTTGGTAGATTGAGTACGTGTGTAAATGACTTTCGATCCAAGATGATTGTGTGAGCTTCCTTTTAGCTAGGAGGAACTACCTATAATACAAAGCAAGACCAAAATATACAGTTAATAGAAAAAGTTAGTGGATTGCCTAGTGTGAGCTAGATCCAGGAAGTGTGATACTTCCTTAATGGTTGTCAATCCACTGATATATAACTCAATATAAAATAAATAAACATGTAAATAAAAGAATATAATGCTAGTGTTCTAATTTAGGTGTCTCAGACTACTATTAGTGTCAATTTGATTAAATACTTGATAAATACATTGGTGAAGGTATTGGGTTAGGTTGTAGGTTGGGAAGGTGGTTTGAGGGCCACAAAAAGGGTCTAGGTAAGATTTGGTGAAGTTTGGGTTGATTTTGGGTGATTAGGAAGCTTACTAGTCTACGGCAGTTTACGGGCACAAATACCAACACCAATTAGGGTGATTGATGTCAATATAGGTATGACCAATGCCATTTATGGTATAATCGATATCGATTCTTTGTGGGAAATGGAAGAATGTATAAAGTGGGTGTCTAGGCTCTCTCTCCGTGTCTGCACAAAGAGATGGGAAGGTCTGTTGTGAGGTTGTAGGTGGGTATTAGGTTTGGGTGAGGTTTTAGTGAGGTTTTGGGGAGGTTATGGTGAGATATGGTGTAAGTTTGGCTAGACTAAGGATTAATTGGGATTGTTGGTTAAAATGAAAGAAATCACATAGAGAATGACATTAGTCTAGTGACTAATTCTGATAAAGAGGGAAGGCTGATGACGGTTAAGATAACCGGATTGGGATTGTTGGTTAAAATGAATGAAATCACATAGAGAATGACATTAGTTTGGGATAATGTTGATAAAAAATAGTTAAGATAACTAACGTCAGTAGGGGAAATTTGATGGTAATTAAATAAATTAGAACTTCTCCAGGCGCATAGAGGATAGAGGGAGGATGGTTGGGTGTATGCAACCCATTCATAGGAGAATAGAGTGGTAGTGGGATGTTCTGATGGTTGTAGGTGCTGATTGATGGTAATTAAATAAATTAGTTTCAAACTGTTGAAGAGGATAGAGGAGGATGGTTGGGTGTGCACCCAAGAGAATAGGCTAAGGATGATGGTGGTAGTGGGATGTTTTGTATTTGTCGATGGTTGTAGGTGTTGGAAGAACAACATCACCTACTCAAGGATAGATATATGTTTGAATTCAAGAATTGAGGGAGTGGATAGCACCTTCAAGAGGGTTTTGATCTAACCCTCACTATTTTAGGTTGTGCCTATAAACTAAGGCAAGAGAACCTATATTGCAGCCCTCATATGGTAAGGAGATGGAGATATCCTTGTGTTTTGCATATGATATGGAAGAGGCTTTGTGAAAACATGATCAAGTATCCATTATCCAAACTCAAATGAGTTTTTTTCACTACAAAATGATGGAAATGTTTTCAAAACAAAGCTAGAGCTGCTAAAGACATGATAAAACCCTGATCAACTTTGTGCATTTTAGTGAAAGGATTGAATTCTTTTGTGGACACACAATGCAAATGTAGGGGTATTGTAGGTAGGATGAGTTAGTTTAAAATGAAATTATGATGAGAGATGTTGGGACAAGAGTAGCTAGAAATCATCACCTTCTTTGGGAAGCTTTGCAAATGAATTACAACACCTAAACAACAGAGATGTTTCAATGAATTTGAAGTGCTCTTTCAACTAGGATGTGTGCACACATGGATGCCCAAATCTGCACTATTCCATACAAACTTTGATAACTTGCCACAAAGGCTTGAAGCAAAATATCAATGAAGCATTTAGAAACCCTTGTTAGATCATGACCTAAGGTACACCCAAAGGTTTACAAACACCCTCAATTTATAAGGAAGGTAAGATGAATTTAAATTTGTTTATCTTCACTCAAATGAATGCTCTTCTGAATGGAAGATTGCAGACAAAACCCTCTACAAGAAATGAGACCATGTATGATCAATAAAGATCCCAAACACAAGATTGCAACATGAGCATGAAACACAAATTGAAAACATACTAAAATACAAGTGTATGCAAGCTTTGCCAAGAGATAAAACTAGTTAATCCAAGAATTTGATCAAATATATCAGCAAGGGAATGTTATTTAGACAATCTCAAAGCTTGTTGATGGCTTTACAGCTGAAACCAACTCAACATGATGAACATTTGATGCAAATAGGAATCAAAAATGGCTCTTAGGCAGTTTCTCCAAAAGAAATGGACTTCTTCTAGTTTTCCTGGTGAAAATTCTTCTTTCTTTTCCCAAAATTTTCAATAGACTTTACAAAACGCCTCTAAATTACATAATATACCATATGCCAGCTTGGATCCTTGCATCCCAAGCAAAGAAAATGCCAAAGGGATCAAATTTGTTACAAAACCCTATCCATTTGATGAAAAATGATATAAAACTATAAAATAGCTCGCAAAATGCTAGAGATGCACAAATATTTTAAAATATTACATGGATTTAGATCCTTATCCATCCCAGGGTCACATTTTTGTCATTCCACCATGCTAGCATGCATTTGTAATCATTTTCCACCCTTTTCCCTCATTATTTTTAACTCTGCAACTTTAATTTTTCACTTTTCACATTTTTACACGGGCCGAGAAAAATATTTCATAAAAATCACTATAGGGCATCGAAATAGCTCAAATGAATGATGCCATTGCATCCATAAGGTTGAGGGGATGTGATTTCATATAAAATTTCATGCAATTTGGTGCAAAAATGACGATTCCAAGCATCTTGGAGCTCCAATGGTGGCAAGAAACGAAAACACTCAGCAACCGTTGATTTAAAATCAACTTTAAATTTCTGCCCTCCATGTGTCTTGATGAGATTCGACATGTAGGCTCAAAAATATCTTCTTTGACTTTTGGATAAGGTGGACACATGTCCAAATACCATTGGACTGGGCATCCAACCTTATAAATGCATTTCAAACCTTTTCTGACCTCGAGAAAATTTTGAAAATTTTCCCCGCATGCCCCCTGGACATGCCACGTGTCCCTAGGTGGACCCTACCAAGATTCGGGCCAAAATAACAATTTTTGGTCCTTTTGTGAAAAAGGAAAAATTTCATTGAGAACCTCATGTGGCTCAAACACCCGCTGCCTCCTCTGCCACGTGGCGGTCTCCCATTCACTGCGAATCCAACCCCTCATTGTTTCCAAACTCCTCGCGAGCACAAAAATCTCCTTATCGGGCTTGAGCTTCCCTTTTAAACTTTTGAATAGTGCCATGTGTCTCCCCCTGATTGGCTACTGGGGGGACACCTCCAAATTTTCCGTAGGTTCATTTTTCCCTTTGAAATTTCTTGCCAAAGTTTGTAAATTTTCCAACATTTCTTCCACGCTCCAAATCTTGGAAATGTGTTAAAAATGAATGGCCAAATCCATGGGATAGGACAATGTCATCTTCCTATTCTATTTGCGGGATCCCGGGAAAATATTTTCCTCTAGCATTTTGAAGCCAAAAACTTCAAATTTTTCTAAGTCCCCACTTTTCCGTTTGACCTCCCTAGACACGTGTCCACTTCCCATTGGGCGTGGGCCCTCGGGTCAAAAATTGACATTGAGAATTTTTCCAAAATTGAAGAAAAATTCTAAGTGACCCCCGCCACCCACTGGTCCATCTAACCAATCAAATCATGCCATGTAGGCATACTACTATAGCAAATGTGGGGCCGCAGAGTAAAATTTTCCTTTTGCTAAAAGTCAAAAAATGACAAGTTGTAATATTTTCGACCACTCCCGGCCAATAGCAACCTGCCACGTTAGCGATAACATGCAAGGATAATTTTGATGGGTAGATGACACCCGTATGCCCGTCAAAATGTAAAAATGTAGGGGATGCCCTAGAAATAAAAAAAATCATAAGGAAGGCAAATTTTTCCATTTTGAATCCAATGAATCATGATTTCACAATGGTTTAGGCCAGGGATTAGGATTTTAGCAACAAATAACTCGATTCGATCTATTTTGATTTTTTTCATGAATTAGGGCAAGGAAAAAATGACACAACCCGTGTAAATGAAAAAATTAGGGCACAACAAAGGGGAAACTTGGATTTTGCTTCAATTTAGGGAAATATGAGGGCACTTTCAATGCATTCAAATGGAAAACATGAATTATAGGCCACCAGATAGAACAAATGAACATGTTTTTGGAGCAAAAATGGAACATGGAAATTAAGGCAAAGCGTGCAAACCTAGAAATTGCACCAACATTGGCTCCTGCTTGGGGATGGGCACTCCCTGTGAGTGACACAAGATCAAAATGTAGACCAAGTGCCAAAAATCCATTGGGCAAGGAGTCAAAAACACATTTGCAGCCCAAAAAACTAGAATTTTCACCAAAAAGGACCGAGAAAACTAGACCAACAATGGTTGCCAAGGACAAAAGGGCAAACCACAAGCCAACAACAGCAAGAACAAAGCAAAGAAAAAACAAAAACAAGGGCTATACAAAAATGTACAACTTGTGGATACCTCACATGGGGATTTAATCCAAGAAATGTTTTAAATGTCTACCATTAACAGAGAAGCTCCAACAAATCCCCATCCAAATCCTTGAGAAAAAATGTATTTTCTCCAAATCCTGATATCAATGGCATAAGGACCCATCCATAGAGCATCAAACTTGCCATGCTTTCCCTTGTCTTCATGCCTACTATCCCACAAGTAAAACCAGATCTCCAACACTGAAGGCTCTAGGAGTGACCTTCTTATCAAACAACTTCTTCAATTTCTCTCTAAATTTGACATGCCTTTGGTGAGAAGCCCTTCTCTCTTCATCCAACTCAATGATCTGATTGATCCTTGATTCATATGGGCCATGTTCTTGATCTTCCAACTGTTGGGAAAACTAAAAAGTGGATAATTGCAAGTGTAAGGGCAGAAATGCTTGAGTTCCATACACCAATTCAAATGGACTTTTACCAGTTGCTCTTTTTGGAGTGATTCTATTAGCCCAAACTGCAAATTTCAATTGCTCTCCCCACTTCTTCTTGTTGATTTCCAAGGTCCTTCTAATAATCTTGAGCAAGTTCTTATTACTGGACTCAGCTTGCCCATTGCCTTGTGGATTGTAGTTTGAAGAATAAGTCAGATTTATCCCATATTCATTGCACATTGCCATCAAAGGCTTGGCTCTAAAACACATGGCATTATCAGATACAATCTTAATTGGAACTCCAAATCTACATATGATATGATTCAACAAGAAATCCATTACCACTTGGTGTGTTGCCTTTCTAGATGGAATGGCCTCAACCCACTTTGTGAAATAATTAGTTGCAACAAGGATCCATTTATGACCAGCACTAGAAGGATTTGAAATATCACCTATGAAGTCCATTCCCCATTGTTTGAAAGGGGCTTCAATTGATATAGGATGCAAAGGAAGGGATCATGAAGCCTTCAATCTTCCTAAGAAACGTTAGCAACTATCACATCTTCTAACTAGCTGGTTTGCATCTTTAAAAAGAGTTGGCCACCAATAACCAACTCTTAAAATCTTGTGTGATGTCACTCTACCAACAAAATGTCCTCCACAAACTCCCCCATGGAAATCAGCAATCAAATTGGGAGCTTGATCTTCAGTTATGCATTTCAAGAGGACACCTTCAGGTTCTTCCAAGCCAGCCCAAGGTCTGTTATGATATATTTCTGAGAAGCTAGCTTGAGGGCTCTTTTCTTATTTTTATTCAAGTGACTAGGAAAGCATAGGTGTCTGAGGTAAAAAATCACATCTTTGTACCACTCAAACCTCATCAATTTTTAAAGAAGATCTTGCCCTTTCTTCCTCTAGCTGATTTACTTCTACATTTTGTAAATTGCTCTCATCCATGAGCTTGAAAGACCCAAACCTCTTACCAGCTTTGTTGTTTGGATATCTATTTCATATTCTTGTAATTGTTGACCCATCTACATCTCTTGCTTGATATCTCCATGTCGATAAGATGTCTTTAACCATGGTGTGGGAACATAAGAAACAACTTTTAAACTCAAGATATAAGTTCTAAAATCTTTGTTGCTTTTACCAATGAAAATGCTTGTTTCTCCATAATTGTGTACTTCAATTTCAGCTTCTTGTAAAGCCTTGCTAAAGAAAGCAATAGGCCTCTCATCTCCCTTTTCATCCTTTTGTAACAAAACTGAAGCAATAGTAAATTCATATGCAAAAGAGAAGATTTGGAAAGGCATCTTATAGTTTGGAGCTGCCAAAACAGGTGCATGCTTGAGTGCATCCTTTATTCCTTCAAAATCTTGGATGGCAGCCTCTTCCCACTTAATAACTTGATCCTTTCTTAGCATGCTTATGATTGGGAGAGTTAGCTCAGCAAAATTAGAAACAAACCTTCTAATGAAATTGATTTGGCCAAAGAAAGATTAGATACCTTTCTTGGTTCTTGGGATAGGCACTTTGTTGATTGCTTCCACTCTCTCAGGGTCTATCATAACACCTTCTTTGGACACAATATGTCCCAGAAACTTGGCATTTTACACTCCAAAATGACACTTCTTTGGGTTAAGGGAAATGCCATACTCTCTACATCTGATCAGCATTTTTTCTAGGTGTTGCAAATGGTCTGCTCGCTACCTTGAAAAAATAGTCACATCATCTTGGTAAACTACAATAAATTCATTGATATAACCAGAAAAGGCAACATCCATTTCCCTTTGAAAAGTAGCACCAGCATTCATCAATCCAAAAGGCATCCTTACAAAAACATAAGTCCCCCAAGGAGTAGTGAAGGTTGTCTTAAGTCTTTCTGATTCTTTGACAACTACTTGATTGTATCCAGAGAAACCATCCAAAGTAGAAAGCATCTCTGACCCTGTTACAAGCTGCAGCATATTCTCCATGTTTGGAAATGGGTAGTTTTCCTTCATAGATGCTTTGTTTAGATTCCTAAAATCCACACAAAGTCTGATATCACCATTCTTTTTCCTAACTGGCACAAGGTTGGCAACCCAAGAAGAGTATCTAGTAGGTTGAATGATGCCACCATCTCTTAATTTCTTCAACTCCTCTTGCATCTTCATGGATAGAAGTGGATTAATGGGCCTTTGTCTTTGTCTAAATGGCTTATCTTTTTACCTCAAGAGGAATCTCATGTTGGAACAAATCTTCTCTATATGCCTTTAGCTCTGAATAAGACCAAGCAAGACAATCTTGATATTTCTTTAAAAGTTGGGCATATGACTATTTTTATTCTTTGTTGAGATGGCTGCCCAACCAAATATTCCTTGGTTTGTCCTTGGTTCCCAAGTTGTGCTCTTCCACATCCCTTGAAGCAAACAAGTTTCTATTAATGATACAATCAGCATTGCTAAAGTTGGATTCAAGTGCCACAAGGCCTTTAGGAATGGTGTTTATCTTCAATTGTATTATATCCTTGTCAAACAAGGTTTCTTTACCTTCATTCATGCACACCATTGGTTCCCAATCAATGTTTTGACTAGAAAACTCACCTTGGCATTGTAAGAACCTCAAGATTTGTGCATCATCATCAAAAATCTGCCAATGTTTTACATTATCCGGGACAACTGGCCTTGTTAGTACTTCAATGTCATATTCACAAAAGGGTGAAATGGTGCAATTTTCAAATCTAGAGCCAAGGACAAGCCAACTTATCAGCAGCAACATTAAGATTCCTATCATGATAAACAATGTTAAAGGAATCAAACATTTCAATCAAGTCCCAAACAACATTCTTATATTGCTTCATACGCATTGATTTTTTGTGGCATACATCTTCCTTACTTGCTTCACCACCAACTCTGAATCTCCCTTGGCAACAATATCCTTCACTCCATATTTCCATGCAATCCTTAACCCCAACAACAATGCTTCATATTCAGCTATATTGTTAGTGCATTCAAAATTGAGCTTGAAGGAGAAAGGAAACTCTTCCAAACTAGGAGAAACCAACACTATACCAGCACCATTGCCAAATTTGGAGCAAGCTCCATCAAATAGTAATGTCCATGGAGAACCTACCATACCAAGGCACTCTGATTTGTCCATCTTATTCTCTTTTCCATCAGAAAAACCAATGAAGTTGTCAACATCTACATCAGCAAACAACACTTCATAAGAATCATTGTTGGGATCTTTAATCAAGTGTAACATCTTCTTTTCACCATAGAGTTTGACAAGGCTGCCCTCAATGGGAATGGTGGCAAAAGACATGTCCATTTGAACACTACCACCAACACTCACAACCCACTTTCTTGACAAAAGCATACCCCATTTGGCAGGGCAATCAACAATTACAACATCAAGTTTTAAATTTTACCCCAGATAGGCTGCAAGTTGCACTACTAAACCCTTCACACATCCAACAACCAGCACTTCCCTTGAATCCATGGTTGTACACTTCCCATATGTTGTTGTCACCTTGATATCCAACTCATTCATGACTTCTAGAGGCATGACATTACATGATGCACTAGAATCAAACATGCAATTGTGAAGAAACCTATCTTTTATGAGCAAAGTTGTGAAGAATGGATCAACATTCAATTGGGAATCAACCAAGGATGTTCCCAAATATACTTCATGTGCCTCTCCAAAATATTCCATTGGTGGTGGTGTTTCAAGGCTAGCAATGATTTAAAGAGGATTCTCAACAACATTTACATTTTTGCTTGGGGTAATCTTTTCTTCTTTCAATCCCAAGTACTCGAATGCTCTCTTCTTATGCTCAAGAATTCTAAGCAATTAAATAATTGGAACACTCACTTTAATTTGGCTCAAAACTGGGCTATATCATATGGAACATTCTTTGGTAAGACAACATTGGAAGGGAAACAAGAAGGTTCATCAGATGGAGAAGTATTCTTGGCAGCCTGGGCATGAAGAGGACTGATATTTTTGCATGGGACAATAGGGTTCTTGGCAATTGTTTCTTTTCTAGGATTGTCTTTGGGAATGCTTTTGAGCAAGGGTGTCTTTGGTTTGGCTTGAGGACCAGCTCCTCTAACAACTTTACTTCTAGTATTGTACTCTTTCTCTTGACCAACCACAACATTCATTAACAATTATCTATCTTCCTCTAAAGGAATACCACCATCATACTTCTTGATCATTAAAGCCCTTAGATATTCAAAGTCATTATTAGGATAACCATCCATCTCCTCAAAATTTATAGGATAAATAAAGGTGTTAACAACAAATGGAGGTCTTCCAAGCCTGACCCATATTGTTTATGGGGTGATGTTGGAGGTGAAACAAGAGTTGGGAGTAGTAATGGATCCGATTAGAATAGATGAGTGATCTTTATAATGACCTTTCCTTGTACCCCCAAAGGCTCACTGAAGATAAACTTTATCATACTTAGAAACCATAGGAGCAGATTTAGGATCAAGTTTTTAAAATACACAAGAAGGTCCCTCACACGATGGAGAATGAAAATTAGCAAGAAGATTTCATGAATTTAGGATGATCTACTTGAAGAGGAATTATAATCCTCAATGTCTTTGATCACCCATAGCTGCATGATCCTTAAAATTCATCTATGGGATCTCTTTCTTGCAACCAAATCACCAACCACTTTCCACACTCTTCTTCCTTCTAGTTCTTTGAGCTTCTTGATTCGGGAGAGAAAATTCTTAGAAGAGTCCTTGATGAAGAGGATCTCCTTCCTCCATGACTTGACATATTTAAAAACAATTTTCAAATGCCAGAAATGTGTAATTTTGTAGGATTTCAAGATCCAAGTAATAAGCATCCTTTTATCCACTAAGCAATTCCACCTTAGTTGTGCAAGAAAGCACTAAAATATTCTTTCAAATGCATTTATGATCTGAAAACTTTCAAGGATTTACAAATTAGATATTATTCTTCTTGATTCAAAAAAAAATGTATCCAAATCATATAAATTTATATCTGCTAGTAAATGAGAAGAGCAAGACTGAGTTTGAAATCTTTTTACCCAAAACATGCAGATCTGAAGTATGAAATGATATCTCAAGAATGTAATAGCTCAAATACTTGATCACAAAAATTCTCAAACCTTTCAAACACCTCAAAACCACCAAGAAATCAAAGAAATCCTGGCCAAAAATGGCGCCACTGGGTGTTGGTATCCAATTTTACTCTCCTTCACAACTTGAACAACATCATGAATTTGCACAAGACACTCAAGGATAGATAGATGTTTTGTATGTCATTTTTAGCCAGGGAAGCACACCTATCTACTTGTTTGCATTCAAGAATTGAGGGAGTGGATAGCACCTTCAAGAGGGTTTTGATCTAACCCTCACTATTTTAGGTTGTGCCTATCAACCAAGGCAAGAGAACCTATATTGCAGCCCTTATATGGTAAGGAGATGGAGATATCCTTGTGTTTTGCATATGATATAGAAGAGGCTTTGTGAAAACATGATCAAGTATCCATTATCCAAACTCAAAGGATTTGTCACTACTAAATGATGAAATGTTTTCAAAACAAAGCTAGAGCTGCTAAAGACATGATAAAACCCTGATCAACTTTGTGCATTTTAGTGAAAGGATTGAATTCTTTTGTGGACACACAATGCAAATGTAGGGGTATTATAGGTAGGATGAGTTAGTTTAAAATGAAATTATGATGAGAGATGTTGGGACAAGAGTAGCTAGAAATCATCACCTTCTTTGGGAAGCTTTGCAAATGAATTACAACACCTAAACAATAGAGATGTTTCAATGAATTTGAAGTGCTCTTTCAACCAGGATGTGTGCACACATGGATGCCCAAATCTACACTATTCCATACAAACTTTGATAACTTGCCACAAAGGCTTGAAGCAAAATATCAATGAAGCATTTAGAAACCCTTGTTAGATCATGACCTAAGGTACACCCAAAGGTTTACAAACACCCTCAATTTACAAGGAAGGTAAGATGAATTTAAATCTATTTATCTTCACTCAAATGAATGCTCTTCTGAATGGAAGATTATAGATGCCTTCAAACCCTCTATAAGAAATGAGACCATGTATGACCAATAAAGATCCCAAACACAAGATTGCAACATGAGCATGAAACACAAATTGAAAACATACTGAAATACAAGTGTATGCAAGCTTTGCAAGAGATAAAACCTAGTTAATCCAAGAATTTGATCAAATATATTAGCAAGGGAATGTTATTTAGACAATCTCAAAGCTTGTTGATGGCTTTACAGCTGAAACCAACTCAACATGATGAACATTTGATGCAAACAGAATAAAAAATGGCTCTCAGGCAGTTTCTCCAAAAGAAATGGACTTCTTCTAGTTTTCCTCGTGAAAATTCTTCTCTTTTTCCAAAATTTTCAACAGACTTTACAAAATGCCTCCAAATTACATAATATACCCTATGCCAGCTTGGATCCTTGCATCCCAAGCAAAGAAAATGCCAAAGGGATCAAATTTGTTACAAAACCCTATCCATTTGATGAAAAATGATATAAAACTATAAAAAACAGCTTGCAAAATGCTAGAGATGCACAAATATTTTAAAATATTACATGGATTCAGATCCTTATCCATCCTAGGGTCATGTTTTTGTCATTCCACCATGCCAGCATGCATTTGCAATCATTTTCCACCCTTTTCCCTCATCATTTTTAACTCTGCAACTTTAATTTTTTATTTTTCACATTTTTACCCGGGCCGAGAAAAATATTTCATGAAAATCACTATAGGGCACCAAAATAGCTCAAATGAATGATGCCATTACATCAGAAGGTCGAGGGGATGTGATTTCATATAAAATTTCATGCAATTTGGTGCAAAAATGATGATTCCAAGCATCTTGGAGCTCCAATGGTGGCAAGAAATGAAAACACTCAGCAACCATCGATTTAAAATCAACTTTAAATTTCCACCCTCCATGTGTCTTGATGAGATTCGACATGTAGGCTCAAAAATATCTTCTTTGACTTTTGGATAAGGTGGACATGTGTCAAAATACCATTGGACCGGGCATCCAACCTTATAAATGCATTTCAAACCTTTTCTGACCTGGGAAAATTTTGACAATTTTCCCCACATGCCCCCTGGACACGCACGTGTCCCTAGGTGGACCCTACCAAGATCCATTGGCCAAAATAACAAATTTTGCTCCTTTTGTGAAAAAAGGAAAATTTCCTTGAGAACCTCCATGGGCCCGAACACCCGCTACTTCCTCCGCCACGTGGCGGTCTCCCATTCACTACAGAGCCAACCCCTCATTGTTTCCTTCATTCCTCTGTGAGCACAAAATCCTCCCACGGGCCCGAGCTTCCCTTTTTAACTTTTGAATAGTGCCACGTGTCTCCCCCTGATTTTCTATAGGGGACACCTCCAAATTTTCGCGGGTTCATTTTTCCCTTTGAAATTTCTCACAAAGTTTGTAAATTTTCCAACATTTCTTCCGTGCTCCAAATCTCCACCAAATCCAGACACATGTCCTCTTCCTATTCATTGCAGGCTCCTGGGCTAATAGTCCCCAAATATTTGCCAAAAACTTCAAATTTTTGGAGCCAAAAACTTCAAATTTTTCTAAGTCCCCACTTTTCCATTTGACCTCCTTGGACACATGTCCACTTCCCATTGGGCGCGGGCCCTCGGGTCAAAAGTTAACATTGAGAATTTTTCCAAAATTGAAGAAAAATTCTAAGTGACCCCCACCACCCGCCATCCATCTGACCAATCAAATCATGCCACGTAGGCATACTACTGTAGCAAATGCGGGGCCGTGGAGTAAAATTTTCCTTTTGCTAAAAGTCAAAAAATGACAAGTTGTAATATTTTCGACCGCTCCCGACCAATAGTGACCTGCCACATTAGCGATAACATGCAAGGATAATTTTGATGGGAAAATGACACCCGTATGCCCGTCAAAATGTAAAAAATGCAAGGGACGCCCTAGAAATTGAAAAAATTCATAAGGAAGGCAGATTTTTCCATTTTGAATCCAATGAATCATGATTTCACAATGGTTTAGGCCTGGGGATTAGGATTTTAGCAACAAATAACTCAGATTCGATCTATTTCGATTTTTTTCACGAATTAGGGCAAGGAAAAAATGACACACCCATGTAAATGAAAAAATTAGGGCACAACAAAGGGGAAACTTGGATTTTACTTTAATCTAGGGAAATATGAGGGCACTTTCAATGCATTCAATTGAAAAACATGAGTTACAGGCCACCAGATAGAACAAATGAATATTTTTGGAGCAAAAATGGAACATGGAAATTAAGGCAAGGCATGCAAACTCGAAATTGCACCAACAATAGGTTTCTTTGAGCATTGATGGGAGTTTTGTAGGACATGATTGAGGAGTGGATACACTTTTCTTGGGCACCATATTTCTTAGTTTAGTTGTATAGGGAGCTATGGGCCTATGGGAGATTGAGGAGATTTGGTATGTGTTGTACATATTTGTTACACTATTGGGCATACAAACACATTGTGTGTGTGTGTGTGCCTAGTTGGTTTCCCATGACATGATTGGTTTGGTGGTGGCTTTCACAGAGTTAGTTTCATATGATGGTTACCAGTCCCTAGATAATTGAGGGTGACGGGGACACATATGATGTGCCATACTACATGTCATGATTGGAGGGCATTTCTACAATCAAGATTGTGTAGGGACCATATGTGAACTATCCATCCTATAGAGGCATGGATGAGGAGGTAGAGGAGCTTCATCTACCGAGATGGAAACAAGGGTGGTAGGCTAGAGAGTATTAGATGATACCTATGGATAGGGTTAGATGATAGTTTGGATTACACGGGATGTGCCCCCACCTTTCCCATAATACTAGAGAGATGAAATGAAGAGACCCATGTATCCACCACATTTGAACGCACTTGATAGGGTAGAAGGAATAGGTGGTTGATAGATGGATTAATGATGTGGGGGTCATTGATGGATATAGATAGTGGAGGGTGACACTAAAGGGTGACATGTTGAGGTGATTGTAGCTAGATTTAGCCACTATCATAGTGTAGAGGGATAGATTCTACGGTCAGTGGGTGCCCCTACGGGCATATGTTACAATATTGTAGGGAAAAATGACAAGATCGAGAGACACAATTAGCCACTTTATGGGCTCAAGCGACGGCCCTACATGCCCATGTAGTATAGGGATAGGTACCCATATAGGGTTGAGATGGGGATGGACGATAGGTAGCTGCCCTAAAGGCACATGTGACAAGTTTACATGGTTAGTTGGCCTTGAAAAAGATATAGGTTATGGCCTTAAGGGCCCGTGTTTCACCACAAGTATAGGTACCCCCACGGGACCATGGACGGGGTCCCATATTACAGTACTGTTCTAGGATAGGGTCCCGTGGCATAGGCAGGAGGGAATGCATTAGGACAATGGCCAAGGCCATTATTAGCAGGGTAGAGTTCAAAAGTTGCAAAGTGAGACCCATGGCACCACCTCGATGGTGTCAACAAAGTGAGGTTTAGGGAATCCACGAACAAGGCTCGCTATGATTAAGATCATTTAATGAATGCTAGTATAGATGTTCCCTCATATGCAAGCACAAAACCCAAAAGTAGGCATCCAATGAGTGGACGAGATCCAAGACTCATAGTTCAGTGGAGCACATGGGAAATGAATCCCGAGAGACATGGTTATGGTGAGGTGATGAGAACTCAGAGACCAAGCCCGATAGAGGGCTAGGAGGAGGAGATAGGTGAGACTGGACAGGAGGGTATCATATGGGGTGATGATTAGTCACTAAATATGGCATTACTATTTTTGATATATATATCGGCTGCATGCCGAAGATGTGAGATTGTATATGATAGTTTTTGATATACTTGGTATGTAATTATATTTGTGTATTTATATATTGATTTACAAACTCTCCCATCTATATAGTTGATGATGTTTATTATAAGGATGATATACTTGGCTTTAATTTCCATTATTATTGTCTATTTATTAAAACTAGGTGAATTAGGTATGATTGATTCAAGTTCATGTATGCATGATTGAGTTTAGTTTAGTTAGCCATGATGGAGTCTAGGTGAGTTAGGCATGATGGATATAAGTATAGGAATGATGGAGTCGGTATAGGCATTGTGGAGTCTAGGTGAGTTAGACATAGGACTAGTGGAGTCTAGGTGAGTTAGGCATGATTTGGTTGTGTTTTAGGTTTGTTTTAATTTCCAAGTTATTACTAGTATGGAAAATAAATAAATAATGATGTAAATGTATGTTGTGGTGAAAATGGTAGGTATGTTTGTATGATTGTTTTAATTTCCTAGTTTTGTGTAAAATGAAAAACTCATTAAGGTAGAATGTAAATAGAAACATGGGGGAAATTTTTTTAGGGGAAAGAGTGGTTGAGATAACCTCCAAGGGCCCCATACCCTCGAAGTGCTGCCTACATAGCCTCGATGAAAAGGGGCCTCAAGATGATATAGTTCTCCCATAAGCTAGGGAAGAATATGATGAGGTAGAAGAATGGGTTGGTTGGTTTTAGGCATGATTGAGTCTAGGTCAGTTAGGCATGGTTTATTTTAGGTTGTTTAGGCATGGTTGAGTCTAGGTCATTTAGGTATGGTTGAGTTTAGGTCGTTTAGGCATGGTTGAGTCTAGGTCATTTAGGCATGGTTGAATTTAGGTTGAATAGGCATGGTTGTTGTCTATGGTGAATAGATATGGGTGATTTTGGTGGAAAAGGAATTCCTAACATGTAGGTGTCAAAGGTTTGGTCCTGTAAAGGAGGATCAAGAAGTAAGAAAAGAGGTGAACAATTAGAGGAGACAAAAGTGTTGCCTAATTGATAAGAACCCTGACGAGTCTATCATACCAAATATTGGCTTATGAATGGAAGACCCTAAAAGGTGTTGCATGATTGATTTGTTCTATGGGTGAAGAAGGTCACATGATCATGAAATTTCACATTTTTGGTACGTCCCTTGAGTAGGTGGAAGGTTAGAAAGGAAACGAGGTGAGGTGAAAGAATCTGGTTTAGTGTAACCTGGTGTGTGACATCATGCCTTTTAGAAAGAGACCCGAGATAAAAATAGGCAAGTCCATGACAAAAAAGTTAGCATTTTCTTTTTTATTTTGTTTTTATAGACTGATCGATGTGGGAATTCTATGTGGGATGAGTAGAATATCTCCTTGAGGTCTTCATGAAGTTGATTAATGTGGGAAGCTTTAGAATATTTTTATTTGATTTTTGTAGGAATAGTCTTCTTTTTGTGATAGACTATGTACAATATGGCTAGCATTGTATAGTTGTCCTTTGAGGGAACCATCCATTTATAGTAGAAATTTACTACTTTTGAGGGTGTCATTTTTTATGAGAAGTTTGAATCAATGATTTTTGAATTGGAAAGTCCCATATATTGCTTTTTGAATTAGGTTTTTGGACTTTTAGGTCTTAGACATGACTATAAAGAAGGATAGGATCCTGTTATGAAGATGAAACCATAGAACACAAGGGTTAGCTATGAAAGAAAGGTTTTAAGTGATGAACGACCATGGGATTCCATATTGAAAAGGATGAAAAGTATCCATGAGAATCATGCCATGAGTAGAGTTGTGATACTCATATTGAATATAAGGCTGAAAAGTGACGGTAATCACATGATTCTTGTTTAGTCGTTGATCCTTAAAATAGGTAAATGGAGCTCAAGGATAAGCTCTTAATTGACATAAGGTTATCAAGGACTTGATTCAACAATATAGTGGTCAAATATGCAAGGCATTGAAGGGATTAGGTTCAGGTTTACCTTTGAGTGAAGACAAATGATAAGCACCCGATCAATAGGTATGAGTAACGATATAGGGTCCAAGCCAATTAGGAGTGAATTTCCCCATTAACTTTCCTCCTCTTTTGCTATATGTCAATTTTCTTTCAGGATGAGGTCATCAACCTGGAAGGTTTTTTCTTGGACACATTTGTCATAGGCACATTTGATATGTTTTTGTTAGATTTAGAGGTGATTGAGAACATTAAGATGATGTTTGTCTAATAACTCAAGTTATGCCAAATATTCCTAGAAAAATAATCATCATTGAGAATATCTTTGAGGAAGCTATGAAGAGAGGGAATTTGGACTTTGAGAGGTAGGAAAACCTTTGTACTATAGACTAGAGATAAATGTGTGGAAAAAATTGAGTTACGAATACTAGTGCGATAAGCCCATAACGAAAAAAAATGTGCATATGGCAATCCTTTCAAGTATCTTAAACTACTTTTATAAGAATTTTGTTTAAGGTTTTATTGGTTGATTCAACTTGGCCATTTTCTTGAGGATAGTAAGGTGAAGAAAATTTGATTTGAATGATAAAGGCATCACAGTAGTTTCCGTAGGGTTTTGTTTTTGAATTGTTTTCCATTATCAGTGATGAGGCGGTGAGGAACACCAAAGTGATGAATAATGTGATGGTTAATGAATTTATAGATTTTCTTGGCTTTTGTAGAAATTATAAGTACATCTTCCACCCACTTAGTGTAATATTTGGTAGCGGTAATAATCCATTAATGGAATTGGGAAGAATGAGGATTGATCTCTCCAACTAGATCCAAACTCCATTGAGAGAAAGGCCAAAGGTCACGTGCGACCTGTAAGGCGTGACTAGGGGTGTGATGAAGATTAGAATATTGCTGACACTTCACACAAATCTTGACATAGTCACAAAATGATGGTTTAGGGTTGGTCATAATAATAGACCAGTGAAGAATCCATTTAGCGGCAGACTAAACCACTAAAGTGACCCCATTAAATTTGTTGTGAAATTCCTTAATGGTGTAGGGAATTTCAGAACTTGGAAGGCATCGTAAGAGAATACCATCAAAGCCATGTTTATAAATAATACCCCACATGATGAAAAAATGAGATGGACTTTTAAGGAAGGCTTGCTTTCCATTACAAGTAAGAACTAGAGGTAGAATGGAAAGGGAAAGGTAATCAACAAACTGTTTGTATACCAAAGGTAACATGGGTCGGTTTCAATATTTATGACAATGTTAATCTCTTGAAATAGATAGGAAGCTGATTACAACCTTTGTATAGTGACAAATATTTTCAAGTCAGAGGGTGAAGTGGGTATTTGAGAAGAAAGACAGACCATGGTGTCTATAAATTTATTAGTAGAACACAAGGTGGTTTGAAGTTCATAATGGTCAAAGGTAGTCAAAATTATATCAACGTGATGCTTATAATTTTGAAGTATCTCATTACAACACTGGTATATACCATTAACTTGGTTTACAACCAGTTGGGAATTGCCAAATATATTAATTGATTTAATGTCTAAGGTGATGGCAATTTGAAGACCTAATATAAGTGCTTCATATTCAATGATATATTTAGTACAATCAAAATCTAGTTTGAAAGATAATGGCATAGGCTAACCATCAAGAGGAATGATGATAACTCCGTCACCACCCCCATGCTAACATTTGCAAGCATCGAAGAATAAGGTCATTTGGAAAATGGTATCATCGAAAGAGAGGGTAGCATTGGATTCATCTAGGAAATCAAAGTTAGAGGATTGATTTTTGGAGAGAGGTGCATCTACAAGTTGGTCAGTGATGGTTTATCCTTTGACATATTTTTGATGGATGAATTCGAGTTCTAAGTCTGCAAGAAGCATGAGCCAACGTGAAACATGTTGATGTTGGTAGGGCTTAGCATACATATAATGTACAGGGTCAATATTAGTGACAATGAAGGTTTTGTGGTTAAGTAGGTAATGGCGAAGTTTACTGGAAAAAAAATAAGGCTAAGCGAGTTTTTTAGTGTGATTATATCTAGTTTCATAGTCAAAAGCGTATGGATTATATAATAAACCACTTGCTCCCTATTGTGCTCATCACAATGAGCAAGCATGACACCCAGGGAATGATTAGTAGTAGAAATATAAAGGTAAAATGGTTGTTCGTCCTTAGGGGGAATGAGAACAAGTGGTTAGAGGAGGTAGTGTTTTAAGGTGTCGAAGGTTTTGTGGAATTCATCATACCATTTGAAGAATACATCCTTTTTTAGGAGATAATGAAATGGGTGGCGGTGATCGGATAGATGCGAAATAAAGTGAAGAATAGATTGTAACTTTCCTTGTAAACTACGAGTTGAAAAAGCTTAGTGGGTGGAGGCATCTTTAGAATAGCCTTTATTTTAGCGGGATCAAATTCAATGCCATGCAAAGAAACAATAAAACCAAGAAGCTTTCCAGAGAGAACCATGAATACATACTTTTTAGGTTGAAGGTGAACACAATACTTAATAAGACAATCAAAGATGAACTTAAGTAATGTAAGGGTTTTGCATGATGTTTGGATTTGGCAAGAAGATCATCAATGCAATCTTCCAATATGCAATGCATAATGTCATGAAAGATATAAGTCATAGCCTGCTGATATGTAGCACCAACATTTTTAAGGCCAAAAGGCATGACATGATAGTAGAATGTCCCCAAAGGAATGATGAAGGTGGTTTTGTGTTGATCTTCCAGGGAAAGTAAAATTTTCTTATAACCTAAGAAACAATCCATGAGTGATAACATCTCATGGCTGGTGGTGAGATCAACTAGTTGGTCAATACTAGGTAGAGGAAAGTCATCTTTGGGGAAAACTAAGATAAGTTCAAAGAAATATGTGCAAATTGGAGTCCCCTATTGATTTTGTGATAGGAATGATGTTAGAGATCCATTGGGGAAAATCAATGGGTAGGATGAAGGAAACCAAAAGGAGGCACTGGAGTTCTTCTTTGACAATAATGAAAATACGAGGATGCATTTTCCGTAGTCTTTTTTCATGATTTTTGCTTCAAGAATAGTTACAATATTGTGGATCACACCTTTGTTTAGGTCAATACCAGACATATCAACATAAGACCAAGAAAACGTGTTGCTATGATCTCAAAGGAAAGAAGAAAAATCTTCTTGTTCAGCAACATGTAAATATTGACCTATTTTTAGAATGTGCAGGTCATCCTAAGTGTGACTATTGATATTGATGGTCAATAAATTTAACATGGTTTGTGTCTTAGAAGGTAATTATCGATGAATATAAGAATATTCCACACCAAGGTAAGTGAGAATAGACTCATTGTCATGACATTGAATGTCGTTAATAGAAGATGTATCATCATCGATCATGTCAAGATGTAGGAAGGGAAGAGAAGAGGGAGCCTCGCCATCTTATTGATAACTTAGAGGTTATAGGGAAGTGGTGTTCACGAAAAAAAAAAAGTTAGGAGGAATGAACTCGGATCTATAGAATTTGTAGGTGAAGGTGGCGAAGTTGGTGAACGAGGTGGAGAAGGTTTTTCATCCTCAATGAGTTCAACTCGGGCCTTCTTGGGAGATGGTTGAGAAAATAATACCACTACGCTATTTATGTTTATGAGTGGTGTAAGAGATGACAGTATGGTGGCCTTGTTCATAGAAACAAAATCCAAATCCCTTCCATGCACAACAATGGAGGAAGGTCTGGGTGAAGCAGCGGTTGGTGAGATATTTGAGGTTGGAAGAAAATTGTTTAGTTTTGGAAGGTGGCTCAAAGCGAGTAGGTATAACCATCAAGCCCCCATATGCTAAGTTGGTGAAAATGTGGGGAGGACCATAGGGAAAACCTTTCCTATGTAGTGATCATAAGCGGGAATGTTGGTGAAGTATAATATAATCTTGAGGAGTAAGGAATGTGTCAATGTTATAAAGACAATACTCCCCGAATGAGGTGTTGAAACACCTTCTAAGGGATCAATAATGGGTATGTGGGTTGCGGGAATGGATGAAATATTGGATGAGAGGGGAATAAGAAGCATTGGTTGGTTGAGAAGTAGATGGGTTAAATGATGGATCAGCTGTAGAGGCTATAGTAGTAGTGGGAATAGTGGAGTTAGGTGTGGAAGAGGTAACGTCAACATTGGTGGATGGGGCTGTAGTTGAAGAGGAAGTAGTAGTGGTGGTAGATGCCTTGACTAGTATAAGGACATCATTGGGTCGATATAACATATTACAAGTATTGAATGGTGATAGATCAACTAAAATGGTATATTTATGTTCTTCATGTTCAAATTTTAAGCAACAAAGTGTAAAGTTGAAGGAACACAACCCATGACATGGATCCACGGTCAACCAAGCAACATGTTGTACTTGAATTCCAGTTCTAACACATAGAATAATTCTGAAATGGTACATGGCCCCACATGAATGTGGAGAATGATGGCATCAAGGGTGGAAGTTATGGCATCATTGAATGAACACAACATAATGAGGTTATTATCCATGCAATTGGTGAGGATGCATATTTGGTGGTATCGTATGGGAGGAGATGATGTTGATGTTGATCTTTGACTCTTGTCATTGATAATAATGCATCGAACACATATATTATCAATGTAGAAGGAAATGAATAGGGCGATATCATGATCATTTGATTGGAGAGGTAAAATCTCATCGTCAGAGAAATTGAGAGTGGATACTTGATGAGTGGTAAGAGGTGCTGCGAGAGGAAGGGGATGGATTCATGACAGAGGCCACATGGTGAGGAGTGATAATGGAGGCCATAGGAGTAGGATCATTAGGTAAAACCTCAATAGATTTTAGAACCTGCATGAAGGCCTATCGATGAGACTTAGAGGTTTGTACAAGGTTGTATAAATACATTTTGAGAGGAGATTTGTGTAATTGTTTAATTATTATACGATGGGAAACTACATCGAAATAGGGTATGTTGGTCCACATATGGTGATTTTTAGTGTAGGTGTAGATTGGATATTGGGTTCAAGAGTGGCGGATGGGCTAGTTGTTTTCTCATTTCATTTATCATTCTAGGCATGAGTGGTAATGTTAACCATATTAATATGGGGTAAGGGAGTAACTGATTCGTGATAGGTGTCAAAGCATGAATGACTAAAGTATGGTGAGGGCATATACTGGTGTTTTGAAAAGAAGGAAACACATTTACATTTTGGTGGAGGTATGACTAGCTCTCTTATATGGACCATATTGATCTCAAAGTTGGAGGAGGATAAAAGGGTTGTGGAGGTGGAGATGAAGGTCACTGAATAGGTAAGGGGAAAGGATGTGTGGTGATAGATGAAGGTGGAATAGGGTCCTTCTCTAAAAGATCATCGTCGTGAAATTTTTCTTCAGGAGGACATAGTTGGAGAAGATACACATCACACCCTCAAACACGATGGTAAGAAATTTTTTTGTATCATCAAACCCTAATGGTTTGGATTTTAGTGGGTCATAAGGTCTAAGTAATGGAAATTTCATGACAGATGTCTCTAAAAGGTTAGGTAAGATGTTGGCATAAGACCCTACCAATGGATCACAATGCAAAGTAAGTGTGGGTCGAGATGGAGGTATGGGTGATTTTGTCATGAGAGGTGCTTGTGGGAGGTTGAATAGGTTTGACCCTTTGGTTTGGTAGGTAGTATTTTTAGGTTTGGGTTGTACCTTCTTGGGAAAAGGTGTAGCAAATGAACTAGTAATTTAAGGTGTTATAGGTTTAACTACCTATTTGAGGGAAGTGGGTTTTGGAATTTGGTTGTACCTTCTTGTGTAAAGGTGAATAAGGAGTGCATGAAGTAGAAGGGAAGGTAGATGGTGGAAGGGGATGGGTTAGCCAAGGTGATAATGGAGGTGAGGTGAAGGTTGTGGGAAGAGGCAAGGTGGAAGGTATTGGTTGAAGAGAAGGAAATATCATAGGTAATAATGAGGATATTGGAAGTGGTGTAGGTATAGGTGGTAGAAAGGATACAAGTGAAAGTAAATGCATAATATGTGTAGGTAATTCGGGTGTAGCGAGGATTGTGATGAGGAGGTGGGCTCATGGGATTTTTTTCACCTTGGGTGGGAGGTTTTTGGCCAAGGTTGTGGTGGGTTTCTAGGATAGATGGAAATGGTGAAGGTGACAAAGGAGTAGTAGGAAAAGTTGGTGTATGTGGTCTAAGAGGTTGGGTATTCTTCTTAGGTGGGGGAATATTTTTCATGCTAGCTTGTGAGGATGTGCCTAAATCTAGTTGTGACAAGAGGATGGACTAGGATTGATGTCTATATGAATCCCAAGTACGGGTAGCTTTGGATACGGTGTGAAGGAGTAATTGGTTTAGGAGAAGGTGGTTATAGAGGTGATGGTAGAGGTGTAGGTGTGGGAAAAGGTGATGTGGAAGATGTCGTTATGACTACATTAGGTATTAGATTTTGTTTCTCCAAACCATTTGGGGTAAATGGTAGAAGTATCAGTGGGTGACATATGCATTTGAGTTTAAACAGGCATTCGAAGGTTCCTCTAAAGCATGAAATGATCAACATAGTCTAAGTGGTCCGGAAAATGTGAGAATGGAATGGAAGTAGAAGGAACCAATGTTTATTTCATGGTAACTCCCGTAGAGAATTTTGATAAATCTGAAACAGGAAGTGATTAGCTTCCGACTCTATGGGTAGAAGAGATGAGAGAAAATCAAGTAGATCTTTAAAATCTGATGGAGAATTATCTTCTACCAAATGGGAAATTGTCAATGGGTCATCCACATGTTTAAGAGAAGACAATGTGGATGAGGTAGGTTCTTATTTTGGTGAAGAGGAAGGTAATCATGACTCTCTTATGGGTAGGATAGTTAATATCATGCGGGTTATTCGTTAGATTGAGAGGTGCGTGGGGAAACTACATTGGAAGATATTGTGGATCCTCCTCTGTGGGTGCAAGGGGAGATGAGGGAGAATCCTGTGTGTGTAAAGGAGTAGATGGCATAGGTTTCTCCATGGATGAAGGAGCTTGTGCAAGAATTTCTTCAATAGATTAAGTAGGAGGAAACTATGTAGAAGGAGCTGGTAAGATGTCAAAAACAACATGAAGGATATTACTGTAATTGGCCAAGGAATCAATGGTTTGGTTGGATGAGGGGGTGTGATTTGGGAATGGATTATTGAAGATATGAAGGTTCTGGTTAGCCGGAGCATTCAGATTGTCCAAGATGAGATCCCCTTTATCTAAATTTTCTTGGACAATGTTTTTGAAAGTGATACAATTACCGTCATTGTGACCTTGAATGTGATGGTAATTGTAGTAATCATTTTCATTATACCATGTAGGCACATGGAGAGAAGGGTCAAAAACAGTATGTGGTTTGACGTGTGGAAGGGTAATGGCTCTAGATTTTAAGAGTTTTTCTAAAATGGTGGAGTAAGGCTCTCTATGGGGCATACTTTTGTTGCTCTCTTCTAAATTGAAAGGTCTAGATGAGGGAGAGGTTAGATGAAGGTTTTGATTAGTTAGATGGATGAGATGGGCTGGATTTCAAAACGAATGCATTGGCAGACCCCTTGGTTTTAGAATAGGTACTTTGGGGTTTGGAAGAAGAAGAAACATCATTTGATTTGAACGCAATGTTTTGTTACGTAATTGTAGCTTCTTTTCTTCAAGGGCACAAATTTACACCTTAGGGCCATGGTTATTGTCTCATCAAAGGTGCGAAGGTTTGGAATTGGAGAGTTGGTGAGATGTGCCTAACACAAACCTTTTTAAAAATTCTATTAACTTTGTCTAAGGTAATTGGAATGTAAGTTGGTTAATCAAGTTGTGCCATCGAGTGACAAAATCTGTAATAGATTCATCTTCATACTAGCGTGTGGCATATAAGTTAGTCATGGTGACTTTCTTGACAATATTGATAGAAAAATGGTCAAGAAAAGCTTGAGAAACATATTTAAATGAGAGGATATAACTTCTTGGTAAATAACTATACCAATCCAAGGTGGGTCTCATCAACGACATTGGAAATGTCCATAAGAGCAACACATCATCGTGAGTGATTGGGTAGTAGACTTGTTTAAAAGACTCGTAAGTTTTGTTGTGTATCTTCTTTGCTATTGAACTGGTTGAATTTTGTCATTTCCTAATGTGTAGGGTATGGGTGAATAGGAATGGATGGGTGAATGGGTTCATTGCAAATCTCATCATATGTTAGAGAGTTATGCAAACACAGAGACGAGATGCTTCTAATGTATGCATCTTGTCCATCATAATTTTGATTAGGTCATTGGTGGGTTATGATGAAGGGGCACCTCCTAAGGTATGAGGGGGTAAATAATATTGGAATGTTGTAGAAAAAATCCTAGTGTATGGTGATGTTGTGTAAAAAAAATTTGATGGAGGGATATGAGAGGGAATAGAGGTGGAGGTGAAGTACCCAGAGTAAGCAGTAGAGGAAATAGGTGGTTGTTGGTAATATGTATACATAGGTGGGGTGGATGAAAATACCCTAGTAGCGATTGGTGGAAGAGACTAGGGGATAAAGAGGATGAGATTTTGGAAGGGGGTGTGGGTTGCCATCGTAGAAAAGGTGCTGGATGCGTTGGTGAAAGGTTGATCGAGATCTATCGGCACCACCCAACTATTAGTGTTGATGGTGATAGGCTTCTTTGGGGTCCATAGGTGATAGAATGGAAGGTGACGATGGGCTAGGTGGGAGTAGTTGAAGCCTAGCATGGAATACAAGGGTGTTGGCTTGGCTACAAGTCAAAACCAAGTGGGTTAGCATAGACCTGGTAATATGACTCCTGTAGATGACACAGAAGAATAGAAAGAATGGAGAAAATAGTTTTGGAAGGTGAAAAATGGTGTTGTTTTTATTTGAAAAATTAAAACACAGGAACCGATGGTAGTTTGGTAACCGATATCGGTGATAGAGTGTAATTGATGCCAATTAGGGTGATCAATATTAGTTACTATGGAAAATCAAAATCTTTGCAAATGTGGCAATAACTAATGAAAATGAAGCAAATCTAGATTTGACAATGATTTCAAAGACCCAAAGGTATGGTGAAGTATTTGAGGAAACCTAGAAAGAACATAAACATGATGAGTGCTACTTTGGTTTGAATGACAAAAAAATAGGAAATTGACAACAGGAAGGTAAAATGATGACGATTAGATGAGTAAAGCTGATGATAGTCACTGGACCGACGCCGGTCACTGTGAAATTTGTGAAAAGATGGGAAAAAGTGAATTTGGTAAATTAGATCAAATAAAATACCAACCCTAAAACCGAATATGGCTACAATTGACCTTAACACACTGAAAGATTTGAAATACACCAACTATGATTATGGAGTGTGAAAGGAAGAAATAATGGAGAATACGACCTCTCACCTCAAAACACAAATCAAGAAAAAACTAGCAAACATGAAATCCTATGTGGTTGATTTTATGTTCAGCTTATGCCATTTAGGAATGACTTGTGAATAGAGCAGATTTTTTGGTTTGATAAAAGGTTCCCTATGAAAATCCAAGAACTAAGGATGGTTTCAGGTAAATTTTTGGCAAGGGGGTCCTTTCTCTAAGATAATGACTGGATAGAGAAACCAACTTGGTGCCCATTGTCAATCCTTTGATCGTGTGATCATTGACAACTTCTTCTAGGTAGGATGTTGTTTAAGAAAATGTGTAAATTATTTTAGTGGTTCAGTATAGAGAATGTGCAAAGTGAACTACGATTGAATTAGTCAACCATCAGCTGGGCATGACTTCCAACGTATAGGTTGCCCTCAATTTAATGTGAGCTACAATGCAACATACCAAAATGAAATGCAAATGTTTTAAGCCCAAATCCATAATTAAGTTCGATGTAACAAATAGAAAGGAAGAGGAATGATCTTTCACTAAATGTAATACAATAGAAAGGAAGACATGTTCTTTTTAGAGAACCAAAAGCACAATTTCTTTAGACAATAGAAAGAAGGAGAATATTTTAAGGGAGAAATTTTAATGTGAGTTTTTTTTGAAAAGAAATAAACACTCAAAATGCACCCTATAAAATGAAAAATGAAAAGGAAACCCAAAAAGGGTCCCACCAGGTATGCCAAAATGTTTCACTGAATTGTAGTATGATAAAATAGATAAGGTAAATATTTAAGGAGGTATATTTGTTATTTTGTAGTTGGTAGGTGAGTGCACACGTAAATGATTTTATGATCCAAGATGATTGTGTGATCTTCCTTTTAGCTAGGAGGGACTACCTATAATAAAAATCAAGACCACAAGATACAATTAATAGAAAAAGTTAGTGGAATACCTAGCGTGAGCTAGATCTAGGAAGTGTGATACTTCCTTAATGGTTGTTAATTCACTGATATATAACTCAATATAAAATAATTGAACATGAAAATAAAATAATCTAATGCTAGTTTTCTAATTTAGGTGTCTCGAGAATACTATCGGTGTTAATTCAATTGAATACTTTATAACTACAATGGTGAAGGTCCCGAGTCAAGTTACAGGTTGGGTAGGTGGTATGAGGGTCACAGACAGGGTCTGGGTAAGATTTGGTGAAGTTTGGGTTGATTTTGGGTGATTAGGAAGCTTGCTGGTCTAAGGAAGTTTTACTAGGCACAAATATCGATGCCGGTCAGGGTGACCGATGTCGGTATAGGTATGACTGATGTTGGTTATGGTATAACCAATATCGGTTACTGTGGGAAATGGTATAATTTCAAAAGTGGGTGTCGAGGCTCTCTCTCCTGGGTATACAGAGTTGGGAAGGTCTGTTATGAGGTTGTAAGTGGGTATTAGGTTTGGGTGAGGTTTTGGGAGGTTCTGGTGAGATATGGGGTAAGTTTGGGTAGATAAAGGATTGATTGGGCTTGTTGGTTAAAAATAATGAAATCAACGAGAGACCGATGTTGGTAAAGAGGAGACCGAAGAAGGTTAAGATAACCAATGTCGATAGGGGAAATTTGGTGGTAATTAAATAAAATTAGTTTTGGACTTCTTTGTGATTGCATAGAGGATGAAGGGAGGATGGTTGGGTTCATAATAATGCCAAGAAGACTCAGGAATGCATAGAGGTCAAGTATGGAGAGCTAGAAGGTCGTGGGTGGTTGGATAGGTAGATTGGTAAGAAGGTGGGGATGGAGGAATGTAAGAAAGAACAAGATCTAATAACAAAAGATAATGAACCTACACTTTAAGCAAGTACAAAATGATGAAAATCAAATACACTTACTTGTATTTACAAGTCTGGTAGGTGAAGGAAGGAAGTGGTTGATCCATGAAGAACTTTGTGGTTAGTGCCATGGAAATATTTCCTAGATTATTCTTGTGAATATTCTAAAACCTTGGTACAAACATCAAGTGATTTCTTGAGCATGTGGTTGAGTATATCCCATAATTTATATGTTGATAAGTCTTTGATTCATGTTTGAATCCAATAGAACTCCCGAACTCAAAATGATCAACCTTAGTAAAATGTTAGAAAACTATATATAAGGTAACTAATTATGGTTAGGTGATCGACATCGGTTGAGGGATAACCGACGTCGGTTAAGGAGGGAAATCCTAGGTTTTTCAAAAATAGGAAAATCTTTACTATTTTTAGCATATTTTAATTGTCAATCTAGGTTTCAAGTGAGGCTTAGCACTTAGATAAGTGGGAGTGTTGTATGAGAAGGAATATGACTTTAATTTTAGGGTTTTGAAATAGTCACATTTGATTAAGATAAGTAGAGACTCAATATTAGTTAATTAATATACTAATAATAAGTCCATGGTTAGGTGTATAGGTGATGTGGCTAGGTGAGGTGTAAATTAACTTAATTAAAGTAATTAAATTAATTAATAATGTGAGGCTGAGCATTAATTCAATTATAAGTAATTAAATTAATATGAATGCGGGGTAAGGGGAATGGTTAGGTGAACACGTAACGTTAACTAATTAAATGGGACCAAGGGAGTGTGACCCAAATTTGGTGTCTACATTTGCCATTTTTTTCATGTAGCTTATAGTGATAAGCGATGCTAACAAAACCAGAAGTGGTTTCCCCCAGTATGGGTAGAGGTGATCCCCCTCACACCGAGAAATTGATGAGGTGTTAAATGAAGTCGGTGAGTGGTTTGATAAATGGGTTGTAGGTATGCATATGGTCATTTTGGGTAATGGGTAATGGTCATTTTAGGTAATGGGTAAGGTTCAGGTTAGCTAATGCGTAATTGGAAATTGAATGCATGAACAAATATAGATCATGATACAATACTAGGTTCAAGAGACCGTAAACTCTATGTTGTCAAAAGGATAATAGGTTTATCTAAATGAGGTTGAAGTGATTCAGGTATCCAAGGTATAGGATATCATCATGAAGCACAATGAAGTCTAGTGTAGGAATGTATAATAGGTTTTGTTCCATAGCTTTTGAAGGTATGGTTGGGATAAATATCACATCATTAGGCAAGGTAAGTTCATTAGGCTAAACAACAAGGGTAACAACATAGCAAGGTAAAGCTTAGTACACAAATTCAAATGTCACAAAAGGAGATTCAAGTCAAGGTATATAGGTCGGGGCACATGTAAGGCCAAGTTATAGGTAAAGAACATGTCCCTAAACATACTTAAGGAAATGTGTAGGTATTGTAGGTGTGCGGGGGATGATAATAGGTATTGGTAAGGTTAAAAATTGTTGGACCATTAATGTTGTTTAAGAAAAATAGGCATGTGGTGGGTCAAGTGGGTATGTCAAAGTGAGTCAAAAGGAAATGTCAAGTGACCAATGCCGATTATGGTGTAACCGACATCGGTTGGATAGGGCATGACATGAATGACGTCGGTCATGTTGATTATGGGATAAAAAATAAAAATGCATGTTTTATAGATTTATTTTGAATTTGCTACATTTAGAAAATGACAGAGGAGACAATGAGGACTCGAAAATGATAGTACGAGGCATTGAGATGAGTTGGAAAGCCATGTATTAGGTGATTGGTGTTAGATTAGCGGGTCCACGAGATCTATTTGATTGGTTTGGAGGGGAGGAGTTGATTTGGTCATGGAGGTGGGAGAAGGAGTGGGTGGACCAATGTCATAGCAGCAAAAATGCCACCATGGAGATAACACGAGTAGAGGTAGAAACAATCGAATCCCTCATTTGGGTGAAAATAATGTGGTTGAAATTGGTTTATTGAAAATTTGGGTGGAATTTTTAATTTTGAATTTGGGGGTAAAATTGAAGGGAATGAGGGGTGGGAAGGTCTAATGTAGGCTAAATAGTTTTGGGCATGAAGCTAGGATAGGTTTGGGTAGGTTAGAGTAGGTTTTTAGGCTAGTTTTGTGAATTTTGAAGAATGGGGGATGGGTTTTTGATTTTGGGTGCCATGACAGAGACCGACGACAATCGGGGTTGGCCAACATTGGTCAACATGTGGGTGACCGTTATCGGTTATAAAGGATTGATGTCGATCAAGAAGACCGGTGATGGTCAAGGCAACCGATGACAGTTAAGGCTAAGAGTAAATAGGTGAAAGAAGGGCTAGGTAGGAAAGTAAAATAGGTGAGGAAGGGGTAGGTGAAGATGTATGTAGAGGGAAGAGGGTAAAATGTGATTTTGGTGATGTGGGATAGGTAATTAGGTGAAATGAATTAAGATAATGGGTAAGGATAATATTGGACAATGAGGTTTGTAGGTGAGTATTGTGTAGTGGGTAATATTTGATTTGGGGGTGGTCAATTCTTGACATAGTTGTATTAGATGATGCGAGATAATAGATCATTGAGGATGCGGGACAAAGTACCACCCCTATTGGTACATATGTGGCCTAGTGTGACCATGTAGGAGTGATATCACATGACTGAGGTTGGACTAAGTACTATCCAACACTATAGGCCTATAGCTTGGGATCATAGTTTGATGGTCTTTCTCATAGATAGATGGGATTCCGTGACCAATACCTTTCACTCACCGATGGGTGAGATGACCATCACCTTGGAGGATGTTTACAAGATCCCTGTAATTTCCTATTGTTGGGGAGACAATATATTCTATTTTATCAAAGGAATCAATGGAGCCTATAGTGGTTGTATTTGGTGACGTGATGGGTGAGCTAAGGTATCACAAAGTGTGAGTCTCACTCATGGAGATATGTATGCATCCCATTCATAGGAGACTAGGCTATCTGTGTTGATGATGGTGGTAGTGGGATGTTTTGCATTACCAAATTTTGAGGTGGTAGGTTTTCGTGTGAACTAACGAGAGTGTTGCAGACATGATCGAGGAGTGGATACACTTTTATTCGGCACCTAATTTCCTAATTCATCCGTATAGGGGGCTATGGGCCTATGGGATATTGAGGAGATTTGGTATGTGTTATACATATTTTTTACATTGTTGGGAATACAAGCACATTGTGTGTGTGCACCCAGTTGGTTTGCCATGACATGATTGGTTTGGGGGTGGCTTGCTCAGAGTTGGTTTCAAATAATGGGTACCACTTGTTGGGCAACCGAGGGTGACAAAGGACACATATGATGTGTCATACTACAGTCATGATTAGAGGGCTTTTTGAAAGTCGATATTATGTGGATATCATATGTGGACTATCCTTCCTATAGAGGCATGGATGAGGAGTTAGAGGAGCTTCATCTCTGCTTAGATGGTTATAGGGATGACGGACGAGAGAGCATGAGATGATATGCATGGATAGGGTCATACGACAGTTTGGATTACGCTAGACTAGCCCTTGCCTTTCCCAAAGTATCGAGAGATGACATGGAGAGACCTATGTCTCCACCACATCCGAATGTGCCGAGGCAGGCAGGAGGAGCAGTGGTGGATAGACGGAAGCGCAGGGGTCATTGATGGATACAGGAAGTGGTGGGTGGCACAACTATGGGCAACACCTTCGAGGCTAGGGAAGCTAGATTAAGCCACTATCATAGTGTAGAGGGATAGATTCCAAGGACAGGTGGCTACCCTATAGGCACATATTACAATATTACAGGGATAACTGATAGGGTCAGAGGCACATGAAGCCACTTTACAGGATCAAGTGACGACCTTATAGGCTTAGGTAACATAGCGATGTACACCTACACAAGGTGGATATGGGGATGGAGTCTGGTAACCACCCAATGGGAACATGTGACAGTTTAAAGGAATAGTTAGTCACTACATAGGAATAGGATGTGGCCTTACAAGTTTAGGATGTAGCACAAGTACATGTACCCCCACAGGCCTAGGGATAGGGTCCTATATTATAGGAACCTACGCCAGGACAAGGTCCCATGGCCCAAGCATGAGGGTAGGCATAAAGACAGGGGCCGAGGCCATTATTAGCAAAGGAGATTTCATAGGTTACAATGAGATCCATGACACCACCTCATATGGTGTTGATGGAGAGGTTCAGAGGATGGCACGAACGAGGCTTTCTACTATCGGTATCATTTGATGACTTCCGGTATAGATGTTCCCTCATATGCCAAGTATAGAGCCTAGTAGGAAGCCAATGAGTGGATGAGATCCAGGACTCACATTTCATGGAGCACAAGGGGCCATTGAACCCAGAGATAGCCCATTTGATGACTTCAAAGATAGATTTTCCCGATATGCCAAGTATAGAGCCCAATAGAAGCCAATGACTGGATGAGATCCAGGACTCACCTTTCATGGAGCACAAGGGGTCATGGTGAGGTGATGACCACTCAAAAGCCCGGGCCTAGCAGAGGGCAAGGAGGAGGAGACAAGTGAGACTAGACAAGAGGGTATCAAGTGGGGTGATGATTAGTCATTATATATGACATTGTATGAGCATTGTGATTTTCTATATATATCGGCCTACGTGCCAAAGATGTGAGATTGTATATGAGATATTTTGAGATACTGGTATGTACTTGTATCTGTGTATTTATGTATGGATACATAGAATCTCCCATTTATATAGTTGATGATATTTATTGGATGGATGATATACTTGGCTTTAATTTCCATTATTATTGTGTATTGATGAAAATTGGGTGAATTAGGCATGATCGAGGTCATGTAGGCATGATTGAGTTTAGGTTAGTTAAGCATGATGGAGTCTAGGTGACTTAGGCATGATGGAATCAGGTATAGGCATGATCGAGTCTGGTATATGCATGGTGGAGTCTAGGTGAGTTAGGCATAATGAAGTTAGGTATAAACATAATGGAGCCTAGGTGAGTTAGGCATGATGGAGTCAGGTATAGGCATGGTGGAGTCTAGGTGAGTTAGGCATGATTTGGTCATGTTTTAGGTTTGATTTGATTTCTAAGTTATTGCTAGTATGGAAAATAAATAAATGATGATGTAAATGTATGTTGTGGTGAAAATGGTAGGTATGTTTTTATGATTTTTTTAATTTACCAATTTTGTGTAAAATGGAAAACTCATTAAGGTAGAATGTAAATATAAAAATGGAGGAAAGAGTGGTCGAGCTAACCTCCAAGGGCCCCATTCCCTCGAGTTCTTCCTACATATCCATGGTGAAAAGGGGTATTAGGTCGATGTAGTTCTCCCATAATCTAGGGAAAAATATGATTAGGTAGAAGAGGTCGTTTAGGCATGGTTAAGTCTAGGTCATTTAGGCATGGTTGAAATTAGGTTAAATAGGCATGGTTATTGTGTATGGTCAATAGAAATAAACACTCAAAATGCACCCTATAAAATGAACAATGAAAAGGAAACCCAAAAAGGGTCCCATTGGGTGTGCCAAAATGTTTCACCGAATTGTTGTACGATAAATTAGATAAGGTAAATAGTTAAGGAGGAATACATGTTATTACGTAGTTGGTAGGTTGATTGCACACGTAAATGACTTTCGATCCAAGATGATTGTGTGAGCTTCCTTTTGGCTAGGAGGAACTACCTGTAATACAAAGCAAGACCATAAGATACAGTTAATAGAAAAATTTAGTGGACTTCCTAGTGTGAGCTAGATCCAAGAAGTGTGATACTTCCTCGATGGTTGTCAATCCACTAATATATAACTCAATATAAAATAACTGAACATGCAAATAAAAGAATCTAATGCTAGTATTCTGATTTAGGTGTCTCAGACTACTATCAATGTCAATCCAATTAAATGCTTGATAACTACACTAGTGAAGGTCCTGGGTTAGGTTGTAGGTTGGATAGGTGGTCTGAGGGTCACAAACGGTCTGGGTAAGATTTGGTGAAGTTTGGGTTGATTTTAGGTGATTAGGAAGCTTGCTTATATAAGGAAGTTTTACCAGGCATGACACTAACGCCGGTTAGGTGACTGATGTCTTTATAGGTATAAGTGATGTTGGTTATGGTATAACCGGTATCGATTCTATGTGGGAAATGAAAGAATGTCAAAGTGGGTGTCCAAGCTCTCTCTATGTCTACACAGAGAGTTGGGAAGGTCTGTTGTGAGGTTGTAGGTGGGTATCAGGTTTGGGTGAGGTTTTAGTGAGGTTTTGGGGAGGTTCTGGTGAGATATGGGGTAATTTTGGGTAGACTAAGGATTGATTGGGCTTGTTGGTTAAAAAGAATGAAATCATAGAGAGACCGATGTTAGTCCGGTGATCGATGCCGTTAAAGAGAGGAGACCGCGATGGTTAAGATAACCTAGGTGTCGCTTAGGGGAAGTTTTTGTAATTAAATAAAATTAGTTTTGGAATTCTCTATGATTGCACAGAGAATGAAGGGAGGATGTTTGGGTTCGTAATAATGCCAAGAAGACTCAGGAATGCATAGAGGTTAGGTACGGAGATCTAGAAGGTCGTGGGTGGTTGGATAGGTAGATTGGTAAGAAGGTGGGGATGGAGGAATGTAGGAAATAATAAGATCTAATAACAAAAGATAATGAACCTACACTTTAAGAAAGTACAAAATGATGAAAATCAAATACACTTATATTTGTAGGGCCGTAGGTGAGGGAAAGTAGTGGTTGATCCACGAAGAAATTTATGGTCAGTCTTTGCAACAATATTTCCCATATCTTTCTCGTGAATATTCTAATGCCTTGGTATGAGCATCAGTGCTTTCTTAAGCCTGCAGATTGAGTATATCCTATTGTCTAGATGTTGAGATGTCTCTAATTCGTGCTTGAATCCAATAGAACTCACTGAACTCAAAATGACCAACCTCGGTAAAATGTTTCAAAACTATATATAAGGTAACCGATGACGGTTACGGTGATCGGCGTTAGTTGAGGGATAACTGGCATCGGTTAAGGTGGGAAGTACTAGGTTTGCCAAAAATAGGTAAATCTTTACTATTTTTGGCATGTTCTGATTGTCAATCCGGGTTTCAAGTAAGGTTTATCACTTAGATAAGTGGGGGTGTTGTAGGAGAAGGAGATTCAAAAGGTTGTGGGTGGTTAGATAGTTAGATTGGTAAGAAGGTGGGGATGGAGAAATGTAGAAAAGAACAAGATCGATAACAAAAGATAATGAACCTACACTTTCAACAAGTACAAAATGATGAAAATAAAATACACTTACTTATATTTACAAGGTGGTAGGTGAGGGAAGGCGTGGTTGATCCATGAAGACGTTTTTGGTCATTGTCGTGGAAATATTTCCTAGAGTTTTCCCATGAATATTCTAATGCCTTGGTATCAGCTTCATGTGCTTGCTTGAGCCTATGGTTGAGTATATCCCATCATTTGGATCTTTGAGAAGTCTCGATTCACGCTTAAATCCAATAGAACCCGAAATCAAAATTACCAACCTTGGTACAAGGTTATAAAACTATATATAAGGTAACTGATGACGGTTAGGGTGACTGATGTTGGTTTAGGGATAAGCAGTGTTGGTTAAGGTGGGAAATCATAGGTTTCCCAAAATAAGGAAAATATTTACTATTTTTGGCATGTTCTTATTGTCAACTGGGTTTCAAGTGAGGATTAGCACTTAGTGTTTCACCCTTTTCTTATATCGTTTCTTAGAAGCGTGACGAAATAGATAGGGTAACGGGCATAGGAGGAATACTGTTCAAATGTCGGTTGATGGGTTGTTGCACATGTATGACATCCAAATCCATACTTAATTGTGAGAGATTTATTTTGGCTAGGAGGAACTACCTATAATGAAAACAAGACCACCGAGAAGGAATTAAACAATATGGATAGTGAACTGGCTAGCATGTGCTAGATCTGGGAAGTGTGATACTTCCTAGATGGTTGTCAGTCCATTGTTTTAAACAATTCAATGCTGTAAACAAACTAAATCCTATTGTTATTTTAAAATGATTTAGGTATCTCACTTAAAAACATAATAAGAAATAGATCTAGTTTAACAGGCTAAGATAGAATAGAATCCAAAGGTCAAATGATTGGTTCTGGGTTTTGCAGGTTTGACAGAGGTCTTAGGTAGATCACAGGGGAAAGAGGGTGAGATAAAATTTGGTGGGTAGGTCTCTGTTAAGAGTTGTGTGGGAAAACATAGAGACCGGTGTCGGTTAGGGGTGATCGACGGTGGTTAGGTGTAATCGATGTCGGTTACTGTCAGATCTGGAAATGTCACAGAATAGGCTGGGTTCTCTTTTGTGATTGCGCAAAAGATTTGGGTTGATCGAGATGAGGTATTGGGTGATTGGAGTGTGATTTTGCAAGGTTTTAATGGGTATACGAGAGGTGAGAAGATGGATAAGGTCAATAGGGAGCAAGATAAACAATGGATGATAAAATGATGAAGAAATGAAATAACTAGGAAAGTATGATGTTGTACTTACTTGGATTTCATTCCTGAATGTCTGTGTGTGAGGGATGGAGGTGTTGATGATGAGTTTGAAGGTTGTAAGTGATCACCAACTGAAAAAAAGATTTTGCATGGGCTACATGTACACTCCTCTTTTCTTAGATAGATCAGATCATGGCTAGGATGGTTGTGTAGGAGAAGATGCTCAATCTCCCTCCTTGGATGTGAGTTTTTGTTGGAATTGGCTCTCTGAAGATGTGTTATCTCTCTGAGCTATGTTCTTGTTTATCAACTTGCTTCCAACTTCCAACCTTGAGAATAAGGTTATTTTGGGGTTAATAGGGGTAACCAACATCGGTCAAGGTGAGATTTCCTAGGTTTACTAAACTAGGGAGATCCTCCTAATTTCCTTGGATCTCATGTCATTATCCCGCAGATTAGACTAGGAGCTTCTTGTGAGCATGCGGGAATGTGGTTAGAGGGAATGTAGGCATTGATTTTTAGGGTTTGGGTAAGTCTTAGTTAGTTATGGGAACTTGCTAAGAATAGGTCTTAGGTTGAGTTGGCTTGGTGAGGTGTCTAAGTGAACTGCATGTGTGGATATTATTCAAATAAGATATTTAAATAATAAATATAGTGAGGATAATGCATTAATTTAATTAAATTAATATTAGTGGGGTGAAGGGGGTCATGGCTAGGTAAATGTAACAAAGGGTGCTTATATGTCAAGGGACAAAAGGGGAGTGTGACCTAATTTTAGTGTCTACATTTTTACCCTTTTTGTTGCATAGCTTGTATTGGTAAGTGACGCTAATAAAAATAAGATGTGGTTGCCCCATGTGTGGGTGAAGGTGATCCCCCTCAAACTAGGAACTAATAAGGTAGCAGGCTGAAGCGGTGAGTGGTTTGATAAAAGGTAAATGTGAGGAAAAGGCAAGTGGGATAGGGGAAAAGGGTGAAAGGTCTACTTGGGAAATCTAGGTAATGGGTCAGGGTCACATGTAGCAACAGTCAAATGCATGCACACGTATAAACTGCAGCACACTACCGGGTTGAAGAGCAGGAAAACTCTACATCGTCTAAGGTTGAAAGGTTTATCCAAACAAGGTAGAAGTGAATTCGGTATCCAAGGTATAGGATATGGTCAGAAACACAATAGAGGTTAGGTGTAGGAACGTTTAGATATGTTCAGTACACCAAAGGGAGGTTCAAGATAAACGGTCATGGAAATATGCTAGTTAAGGTCATGAGGTCAACAACATAGGTAACAAGTGCCACAAGGTATAGTGAACACATGAGGTCAAATGGCACTAGCGATGGTCTAGGTCCAAATATATAGGTCACAACAGAGGTAAGGGCAAGGTATGGGTAAAATTACGAGTCCCCAAAGGAGGAAAAGATTAGGCGGTATATGATGAGGTCGGAGAGGTAAGGTAATGGGTTGGGTAAAGGATGGAGGGGGTAAAGGATCAAGGTAAAGGGTGGGGTAAAATGGCAAAGTAGGGGCAATGTGTAGGTGAGTTTGACTGATGGCGGTCATGGATAACCAACATCAGTATAGGAAAATTGACGACGATGAGGTAGGGCACTAGACCGATGCCGGTCTATGGGAACCGACGTCGGTTAGGTCGGGTTTTGTATAAAAACAAAAAAATCTACGTGTTTTTGTTATTCATTTGTTATTGGTCGAAGGGAGAAAATGATAGAAAAAATGAAAAAAGTGAGAAAATTGTTCAGAAGGAATGGGATAGTGAGTTGGTAGTGTGATTTGACAAGGATTAGTTTGGTGAATAGTGGTTCCACAGGATTAAGGCAAGAGAGGTGATTTGTCGAGGTTACTGAGGTCAATTTTGGGGATGGCAGAGAGGTCTGAAGAGGGATCGGGTGGACCAACGGCATAGTGACCAGATGTGCCATCGAGATGACGGCAACGCTGACATGGGTAAGTGCCTAACTTTATAGTGTTAATTAGATAGAGTAGAAGATTTAGTAGTCTTTAGGTGGTATTTGTAGGTTTTTGTGTGTTTGTTGTATTTTGTGGGTGGGAAAAAGTTAAATGTGGGTATGGGGGAATAACGGGATAAAAAGAGGTGGGGAGGGTAGAAAAGTGTAGGTGGGGTGGGTAGGGGTCCATGGGTAGTGTTGGTCATTATAGATGGGGTAAAAGGGGAAGGGGGGAGGGTTATGAAAAAATGGGGTTTGGGAAGTCGCGGATTTTTCCACGACAGTGACCAAGCATCTGTCAAGTTTGGCTTGCATTGGTGAGTAAGAACCGGGATCGATCACCAAATAGGTGACCGATGCTAGTTAAGTGATAACCATCATGGTAAAGAGGAACCGGTATCAATCACCAATAAGTGACCGATGCTGGTTAAAGGGTGACCAATGCCGGTTAGGATGAACCGACACAGGTCGGGCTTTGGGCACATGGGGGTAAAAATGATGTAGGTTAGGTGGTTGAGATGAGTAGGGTAAAAATAGGGTGGAGGGTTATGGAAATTGGTGAATATGGTCATGGTAAATGTAGATTAATGTTGTTCTTGGATTGGATGCAGGCGAGATCACAATTACTTATGCAAGACAGGGTTCGCCACTACTGCGGTGACATTGTGTAGCTTAGTGACCCCTTTAGAGCTGAACCACGTGGAGTCAGTGGGCCTGAGTGGTATTTGAGGTTACTGACATGTTGTTTGGAATCCTAGTTTGATGGTCACACTCATCAATGGATGGGACTCCGCGACTAACACATTCCACCTACCGATGGGTGAGATGACCATCACCCTGGAGGACATGTTCTGGATTTTGCGGTTACCCATATTGGGGGCCCAGGTGTACTCTATCTCCTCTGAGGCCTCAGAGGAGTTGATCAAGAAAGTATTTGGCAAGGGGGTGGCAGAGCTGAGATTCCATAGCGCCAGTTTGAGCTATGGCGAGATGTACCTATCCCGTTCGGATGAGACGCGGCTAGTGGTTTTATTGATGGAGCAGGTGTCTCTTGCTATGCACTACCCGATGCATAAGGTGGATGCTTTCCCTAATCACTGATGGGGGTGCTCCACAATATGATGGTGCATGTGAAATGATTCACCTGGGCACCAACATTCTTGGTGCAGCTATACAAATAGTTGTGTGTGTATGGGTGGTTACGCGGGTTCAGCTTGTGATGTACATTTATACTACACTGTTGGGCCTACGAGCACATAGTCTGTGTTCAACCTATAGGGATGCCCCAAGAAGATGCATTCCCACCGAGATGTGTGCGGTTGGGATACAAGAGATGGGTGTTGGTTCTAGGAGAGCAGAGGTCAGATAGGCCGACATATGATGTGGCCTATTTTATGTAGTTGTTGGAGGGGTTGTCCAGAGTGGACATTATCTGGAGGCCATATGTGGGATTCCCCTAATATAGGAACATGCATGAGGAGCTAGTTGAGCTCCAGTTAGAGAGGTGGATACAGGTTGTTATCTTTGGGGAGGATGAGATGATCCCGATAGATAGGGTTTGACGGTAGTTCGGGCTTGTACAAGATATTCCTCCGCCCTTCCCACAGTATCGGAGAGATGACATGGAGAGGCCTTTACCTCTACCATAGCCTTCAGTTCCTATAGGAGAGGAGGAGCAGCCAGTGGATCAGCAGATTGATGATGCGGATGCATAGATAGGTATAGGAAGTGGTGGGTAGCTCAGTTACGAGCCATACTACCGAGACTAGGGTAGCCCTGACTTAGCTACCGTTATAGACTGAGAGAGACACCTACGGGGTAGGTAAAGAACATTGATCATGTAGATAGGTATACCGTAGACACAACTCAAGGGGTCGAGCAAGAGGTAACCAAGCTACGAGTATAGGTGGACGATCAGTAGGCCCATATGGTGGAGGGAGTGGGTAGAGCTGATGGAGGAGATGGAGACAGAGATGGTCATGTGGCAGTCCTCTGCGGTTCGGTGGCAAGATTACGAGGTGGCTAGTTGTCTACAGCCCAGTATAAACTGGGGCCTTACAGCCCGAGATATAGGTACAGAGATAGGGGCACCACCAGAGGCACAGGAGCTGGTCCCGGTTCACAGCCTGGTACAGTAAGGGGGATAGGGGCCGAGACCTATGGGACCACCACAGACCGTGCCTGTATCTAGGTTACGAGATGCCCTAGGTGAGGTAAGATATTATCAGGACCAGCTTATGGCAGCCGAGATAGACTTCCTCTCTTAAGAAAGAAAACAGGGCACAACAAGCCGAGGTGTAGGTGACACAGAGATGGAGGACATTCAAAGAAGATGTCCGATATGCGCACCACCCAATTTTTTTGATGTATATGAGTGATTATTGTGGATAGATATGTTGGCCTGCATATCGAAGATTTTTGTATTTTTGATCACATATCGGCCTGTGAGCTGAAGACAGTGAAGATGTATGAGTGATTTTTGTATATTCTGAGCATATAACAGCCTACGTGCCAAAGATTTTTTATATCGAGTGTTTCATTCTTTTTGTATATATGAGACCAACCTACGTGCCAATGACATTTTGTATTGTATATCGGCCTACGTGCTAACATTTTTGAGATGATGGCCATGATGAGATAGGCATGTATTTTGAGATATACATTTATTGATTTATGAGATACATGTTATGATTTGACTTGTTGATATGTTGATGAGATTTTGAGTTGTTATTTTGATATGAATGGAAATTAGGTGAGTTAGGCATGATGGAGTCAGGTTGGTTTAGGCATGGATCGAGTCAGGTTATAGGCATGGTTGAGTTAGGTTATAGGCATGGATTGAGTCAGAGTTTTAGGCATAGTTGAGTCAGGTTATAGGCATGGATTGAGTTAGGTTATAGGCATGGATGAGTCAGGTTATAGGCATGGATGAGTTAGGTTATAGGCATGGTTGAGTTGAAAGTAGGTTTAGTTATGATTCACTATTTTGGCAATGAATGATACTATGGGTCATAGGTGAAATGTTGTATAATCTATGCATAGTGATGATAGAGAGATGGTAGGTGTAATAAATGTATGTTGTAGTAAGCAACTTGTTATGTATGTGGCTTAATTTCCAATTTTGTTATAAAAGGGGAACTAAGTAAAATGTGATGTAAATGGTGAGTTAGGCATGGTTGATGAATTGGTTTAGGGTAGAGAATGGCCGAGCTAACCTCTAAGGGCCCCATGCCCTTGGAGTGCTGCCTACATAGTCCTAGTGAAAAGGGACCTTAGGCCGATGTAGTTCTCCCATGAGCTAGGGAAGAATATGAAAATGAGTTGGTAGGTTTGTGGGCATGTTGTGGGTTTAGGTTAAATAGGTGTGGGTAGATTATAGGTAAAATGATGTAGGTGAAGGTGAGTATGGCGAAAAGGGGAGGATTACCCTAAAGGTAAGCGTTGAGTACCAAGTGTTGTATAAGGTAATCAAAATGTAAACAAAGATGTTTAAAAGGTAAGATGGGGAAATAAAGCCACCCAATTGGGTAGGATCATACCGAGTAGATCATACTTTGGAGGGGGTGATGAAAAAAAGACCTGAAAGGCATTGCATGATTAACTGTTTTACGATGATGGGAGTCATAGGATCACCAAATGTTGAAATTCCAAGATGTACCTTGAGGCAATTTGAGGAAATGAGAGTGGAAATTGTAAGGTAGGTGAAAGGTAATTAATTTTACATGTTTTGAGTGACAATGATTTTGAGCAAGAGGTCCTAGGTCATAATGGGCAAGTCCATGAAAAATATTTTTTTGTTTTGATAGACCGATCGATGTGGGAAGTCTATATGGGATAAATAATATGGTACTCCTTGAGGTCTTCGTGAAGTCGATCGATGCGTGAAGCTTCCGGTTTACCTCATTTTTTTACATAGTTGTCCTTCGAGGGAGAGGTCTATTTATAGTAGTAATTTTGTCGAGAGGAAGATGTCCTTTTGAGGATTCATCTTTTATTAGAAGTTTGAATCAAGGAGTTTGGTCCCATGTGAGGGTTTTGAAATCATGGACAAGACCAAGGTGGAGGATAGGACTCTTGTTTAAAAGGCAAGGTGGAACGACAATGGGATCTCATCTATAGGTAGAGGAAAAGTATCCATGAGAATCATGCTATGTCCAAAGGCTATGGTACACATATGCAAGAGAAGATAACGAGTGACGAGTACTCACATGATTCTTGTTTAATCATTAGGCGGTGAATGGAGTGGATGGCGCTCAAGGGACGAGCCTGTAAAGAGACAAAGGGTGCGGTAGGACGACGAGTCAACAATATAATGGTCAAATATGTAATGTGTTAAGGGGTTCAAGTTTGGGTTTACCATCAAGCAAGGATAAATGATAGGCACCCGATCTATAGGTATGAGTTACGATGTATGGTCCTAGCCAATTAGGAGAGAAATTTCCTCATTTACTTTTTTTTTTGATTTGGTTACATGTTTATTTTCTTTCAAGACAAGGTCACCAACTTGGAAGGTTCGTTCATGAACACGTTTGTCATAAGCACGTTTGATACTTTGTTGGTAAACTTGAAGGTGATCTAGAGTATTAAGATGAAGTTCATCTAATAACTCTAGCTATATTAAGCTTTCTGACGAAATTCATCATCAGTAAGCATGTCATGGAGAGAAATGCGGAGTGAGGGGATTTATTAGTATGCCAATCCTTTCCAGTATTGTCAACTACTTTCATGAGAATTTTTTTGAGTGTTTTATTAGTGGATTTGGCTTGGCCATTGGTTTGTGGGTAATAAGGTGATGAAAAAATAAGTTTGAATGTTGAAGGCATCGCAAAGTTTTTACAATGTTATGTTTTGAATTGTTTTCCATTGTCAGTGATGAGGTGATGACGAAAACCAAAGGGACAAATTATGTGATGGTTAATGAACTCACATATCTTCTTGGCTTTCATGGAGATGAGTGGTATGGACTCCACCCATTTTGTGTAGTATTCGGTAGTAGTTATGATCCATTGATGGTGTTGGAAAGAATGAGGATTGATTTCTCCAACAAGATCCAAACCCCATTGAGAGAAGAGCCACAGGTCACGAGTGACCTATAAGGCATGACTGGGTGTATGATGAAGGTTAGAATGTTGTTGGCATTTCACACAATGTTTGACATAGTCGCAACAATCATGGTTAAGGGTCGGCCAGTAATAGCCCAGATGAAGAATGCACTTAGCAATAGTAAGGCCACTAAAGTGACCACCACATATGCCATCATGAACCTCCTTAATGGTATAAGGAATTCTAGAACTTGTGAGGCATCGTAAGAGAATACCATCAAAGCCACGTTTATAGAGGAGTCCCCCCAGAATGATGAAATGGGAGACTTTTTTAAGGAAGGTGCGTTGTCCATTATGGGTGAGATCAAGAGGTAAGATAGAGAGGGAAAGGTACTCAGAGTATTGTTTATACCAAAGGTCACTCAGGTCAGGGGCATCGTTTCCAAATGAGTAAACATCGTGAGGTAAATAAGAAGGTGAATGGAGGTGTTGTCTAGTGATAAATATTTTGGAATCGGTAGGGGAAACAGGTATTTGGGAAGCTAAGCAGGCCATGGTATCGGAAATTTTTGGTCAACGTGGGATGGTTTCAAGGGTATAAAAATCAAAGGTGGTCAAAAGTATCCCTACATGATGTTTATACTTTTTAAGTATCTCTTTACGACATTGGTACATACCATTAACTTGGTTTACGACCAATTTTGAATCACCAAAGATGTGGATTGATTTGACATATAGGGTATATGCAGCTTGGAGACCTAGTACGAGCGCTTCGTACTTGGAAATATTGTTGGTGCATTCAAAGTCTAGTTTAAAAGACAAAGGCATGGGTTCTCCATCCAGAGGAATGAGGATAATGCTGGCCCCACCCTTTTGCTAACACTTGGAACCGTCGAAGAAAAGTGTCATTTGGTAAGGGGGTTTGTCCAGGGAAAGAGTAGCATTTAACTCATCGGAAAAGTCAAAATTAGAGGGTTGATCCCCGGAAATAGGTGTGTCAGCTAGTTGGTAAGCGATAGCTTGGCCCTTGATGGACTTTTGGTGAATGAATTTGAGGTCAAGATCAGCTAAAAGCATAAGCCATCACGCGGTGCACTGATTTTGATAAGGTTTGGTGTACATGAAGTATAAGGGGTCGGTGTTGGTCACGACATAGGTTTTGTGGTTGAGAAAGTAATGGCAGAGTTTGGTGACAATGAAAACTAAGGCTAAGGAAATATTTTCTAGATGGTTGTATTAGGTTTCATAGTCTAAAAGAGTACGGCTTATGTAATAAACTACCTACTCCCTATGTTGTTCATCGCGATGAGCAAGCATGGATCCCAAGGAATGATCGGTAGCTGATATGTATAGGTAAAAAGGTTGATCATCTTTAGGTGGAATGAGTACGGGTGGTTGGAGAAGGTATTGTTTTAGGGCCTCAAAATCTTTATGACAGTCATCATCCCATTTAAATGAGACATCCTTCCTAAGCAGATGATGAAATGGTTGACACCGATGAGATAATTGTGAGATGAAATGGAGAATGGAATGCAATTTACCTTGCAAGCTACAAAGTTGTGTAAGGTTAGTGTATGGAGGCATTTCCTAAATGGCCTTGACTTTAGCAGTGGTGAAATTCTATACCACAGAGGAAACAATAAATCCCAGGAGCTTTCCTGAGAGAACCGCGAAGACACACTTTTTAGGTTGAAGGCACAATATTTAATGAGGTGGTCAAAGATGGTTTTGAGGACAACGAGGTGCTCAGACAACATTTAGATTTGGCCAAGAGATCATCCACATAATCTTTCAATATGTAATGCATGATATCATGGAAGATGTAAGTCATAGCACGCTGATATGTAGCACTAGCGTTTTTAAGGCCAAAAGGCATGAATCGATAGCAAAAGTTTCCCCAATGGGTAATGAATGAGGTCTTGTGCTGATCTTCTGGGGAAAGAAAAATTTGGTTAACCCGAGAAGCCATCCATGAGTGACATCATCTCATGACCAGTAGTAAGGTCAACCAGTTGATCAATACTAGGCAAGGGAAAGTCATCTTTCGAGACAGTGTGAGGTCGAGGTCACAAAAGTTCGTGCAAATGCGGAGTCCCCAGTTGTTTTAGTAACAGGGATAATGTTAGAAATCCAACAAGGATAATCAATGGGTAAGATGAAGGAAATGGAAAGAAGGCGTTGAAGTTCTTCTTTGATGAAAAGAGCAATGCGAGGGTGCATTTTCCTCAGGTTTTGTTTGATAGGTTTTGCATCGGGAAAAGTTACGATATTATGGACCACTATGGTGGGGTCAATACTAGGCATGTCTTCATAAGACCAAGAAAAAGCGTGGTTATGATCCTTGAGAAAAGAAGTGAAGGCTTCATGTTTAGCAAAGACATCTAAAGATTGTCGATCTTTAGGATGTGTGGGTCGTCCCAGTATGAATGTTGATCTCAATAGTCAATTCATTTAACATGGTTACATCTCGATGGTAACGACCAATGAATATATGAGTCTTCTCGCACCAAGGTAGGTGAGTATGGATTCATCATCCCGACATTGAACACTTTGTTAATTCTAGGTGTGTCTTCATCGATCATCTCGGGATACGAAGTGGAAGAGTGGAAGGGACCTCGCCTTCACATTGATAAGTCAAAGGCCCAGAGGAAATGGTGTTTATGAAAAAAACATTAGGAGGGATAGATTCAGAATCCATCGACTGCGCCGGTGAAGGTGGTGATGAAGGTGGAGCGGGTGAAGATAGTGATGAAGATGAAGGTGGAGGGGGGCTAGGGTCTTCAATGAGTTCAATGTAGGCCTATTTAGTAGGAGGTTCGGGGAAGCTAATACCACTACTGTCATTATGTTTGTAGGTGGTACATGGAATAACGGTATGGCGGCCTTGCTCATAAAATCCAAAACCAAAACCCTTCCATGCACAACGGTGCAAGAAGGTGTGGGTGAAATAGTAATTGGTAAGTGATTGGAAGTTAGCGAAAAATGGGTTGGGTTGTGATGGTGGTTCAGGTGTGTAAGTGGTATTATCAAGTCCCCCATAGGTGAGACTAGTATGAAGATGAGGAGGACCATAAAGGAGGAATTCTCCTATACGATGATCATAACGAGGGTGTTGGTGAAGGCTTCCATACTCGTGCGGAGTAAGGAATGTGTTGACACTATATAGGCGGTACTCCCGAGTGAGACATTGAAAAACATCTTCCAAGGGATCCGTGCTTGCTATGTAGGTAGCTGGTATGGATAATTTGTCGAGGTCAATGTAGAGGTGGAGTTAATGGATTGGAAAGCTAATTGGTCAACCATGGAGGTCAGAGTAAGTGGTAGGAATGGAGGTGGTATGTGCAGAGAAGTAGTAGTTGATCTTGGTATGTGGAGGTGTAGGTGAAGCAAAGTATTGGTAGCGGAGGTAGACGACTTGACAACTATGAGCACATCATTGGGTCGGTATAGAATGTTGCATGCTTTGAAAGGTGATGGGTCAATTTGGAATGGTATAAGTGTGACCTTCATGTTCAAAATTTACACAATGATGTAAAGTGGAAGGAACACAACCCATGACACGGATCCGTGGTCTTCCAAGCAAAAAGTTATCTTTGGAATTCCCCCTCCAATACATAAAACAATTCTAGAATAGAGCGGGGCCCACTTGAATGTGAAGGATGACAATGCCTAGTGTGGAAGTGATAGCGTCATTGAATGAACACAACATGACCAGATTTTTATGCATGAAATTGTTAGGTATGCACATTTGAGCAAATGCATGGGATGAAATAATGTTAATGTTAGCGCCTCTATCAATCATCACATGGCGTACCCATATGTCATAAATGTGTACAGAGATGAAGAGGGCTAGGTCCAGGTCATTTTTTTGGTATGGCACGATCTCTTCCTTTGAGAAGCTAAGGGAGGCCACTTGGTGAACAAGGTGAGGTGAGGATGAAGGTGGTAATTTGGTGAGAGAGGCTACATGATGAGGTGTGATAATAGAGGCTACGGGTGTAGGGTCATTGGGTAAAACCTCAATAGATTGAAGGACCTCCATAAAAGCTTGACGATGGGATGCCGAGGTTTGGATAAGGTCATATAAGGATAGTTTGAGGGGACACTGGTGTAATTTTTTGAGCATGGTGCGATGTGTGATGCCATTATAAATTGGGTATGTGGGGTCGTGGATAGTTATTTTCGATATGGGTGTAGATGGTATGTTGGGTATAGGATTTTTGGTGGGTCGGTTGCCTTTTCTTTTCCCTTCTACGCATGTGTAGTGACATGTATCATATTGATTTGAGGCAAGTTGGAAAATGGAGATGGTGTAGGGTGATTGGTATAATGACATGATAGGTAAAAACCTACCAGAGGAGAAAAACCCTGTGAGGTCGGTTGGGCGCAACAAAATTTGGGTGGTGGTGTGGCTGGTTCTCTTATGCAAACCATATTGATTTCAAATCTTGGGTGTGGCTCTAGAATCTGTGGAGGGTGAAGGTTTTGGTTGTTGAGTGGGCAAAGTGTGGGGATGGGTGGTGGTGAAGAAGGATCCTCGTCGAGAAGGTCTTCATCGTTGAATTTGGTTTTGGTGGACACAATTGGATGAGGACGATTTTCAAGGCCTTGCAGCTCTCCACATCATGCCCTGGCACACGATGGTATGCACAAATTTTAGTATCATCAAACCCTTTTGGCTTGGGTTTGAGGGGGTCATAAGGCCTGAGTGGTGGTAATGTGATTACAGAAGTCTCGAGGAGGTTGGTTAAAATTTTGGCATAGGACCCTACTAGTGGATCACAATGGGAAGTGAACGTGGGTTTGGGTGTAGGTGTGGTTGATTGTCGAGGAACTATTTTTGGAAGAGTAGGAATGGGTTGAGTTACGGTTTTAGGTGCCAATGTGGTTTTAGGTATCGGTCATGTTTGTTTGGGTAGGGGTACAGAGAGATGGATGTGTAGGAGGGTGTGTGATTGTTTTAACTACCTTATTGTGGGGTAGTGGGGTTTTATTTTTGAGTTGCACCTTCTTGGGTAAAGGTGATGTGGGTGTACGAGGTCTAGAAGGAAAATAATATGGAGGAAGAGGGTGAGTTACCCGCGGGGATAACTGGGGAAGTCTTTGTGAAGGTAGGTAACGCGGGTCATACTTGGGGTGTGAGGGACAATGACCTGGAGTGTAGTGGGTAGTGAAGCAATAGCTTAGGCTAATAGAGGTATTGGTGGAAAAGAGACTATAGGTGTGAGTGTAAGTCATGTTGTGCACTGGGTAGGTTAGAGGTTTGTGAGGAAGGAATGTGTTGTTGTGTTATTGGTTAATGGAGGGGGTGAAGGGTGCTTGACCATGTTAGGCAGTGAGGTTTTAAGGGCAGACGGGACAAGTGCGAGCACGTGATTGGTGCGGTCGGGGTATGAGGTTGATGAGTTTGTTTCTTTGGTTTGGGTGTTGGAATAGGTGTGGTTTTGACATCGGAGGATGTAGCTAAATCTAATTTAATTGGTGGATGAGTAAGGTGGTGGTCGGGGTGACCCCTAAGGTGGTAATATGTTTAGTGGAGGAAAATGTTATGGGTGTGGGTTTGGGTAAGGGTGTGGTGTGAGTGCTAACGGCACCGTGAAAGGGGTTGCGACATAAGTGCAGTTGTATTTGGTTTTATGGGTTGAAATGCATTTGGGTAGATAGTGGAGGTATCAACAAGGGATCTCTGCATTTGTGTTGAGACAGGGAGTAAGAGGTGCCCCCATAGTAAAGCCCTATCCACATAATCTAAGTGATCGGATAAACATGAGAATGGCACATCTGTGGGTGGAGTTGGTGAGGACATAATAGGAATTCCCATAAAATGCATCTTAGAGATGGGGAATTGGCCAGCTTCAACTTCCGTGGGTAAGAGAGCTGAAAGTAGGTCTGTTGGATTTTGGGTAGCAGATGGAGAATGCTCACCGAGAGGAAAAGGTATCTCAACCGGGTCTATGATAGGTGGAGGAGATGATGGGAGCTCCTCTATAAGTGGAGGAATGGATGGGTGCTCCACTGTGGGTGGAGGAGGTAATGGGTGCTCCTCTATGGGTGGAGGAGGTAATGGGAGCTCCTCTATGGGTGGAGGAGGTACTGTAGGTAAAGGTTCTCTAAGTGGAGAAGCCAGGGGTGAGATGGTCTCAATGTTAGCGGAAGACCCCTCCGTAGGTGATGAAATTTGTTCCTCTATTGGTGAAGGAACAGGGGAGGTAGGTTCCAATGTGGAAGGAGGATTTCGGGCTAGGATTTCCTCTATAGAAGGGATGTGAGGTAATTGAGAGGTGATAGGTACCTCGTTAAAGATAGTGTGAACCTCACGGGTATGGGTATCGTGAATTGATATCTCACCAGTTTGATGGGATGAAGGGGCATGATTGGGAAATGGTTTTTTGAAAATTTATAGACTTTGGTTGGGGGTGGTGTTGGGATTATCCATAGTTAACTCACCTTTCTCAAGAATTTCTTGGCCAATATTCTCAAAATTGATGTAATTTCCATCACTATGACCCTTTACTTGATGATAATTATATAAATCATGTTCTTTATACCATGCGGGCAAGGGGCGATTAGGGTCAAAACCAGTGTGTGGTTTTATGGGTGGAAGGGTGGTGGCTCCATCTTTGATAAGATTTTCTAAGATAGAAGAGTAAGGTTCCCCAATTGGGGTATATTTTTGCTGCTCTTGTCTAAATTCAAAAGCCTATACAGGTGAGAGATTAGATGAGGGTGTAGCCTGATTTGATGGATGAGCTGGGCTAGCCTTGAGTACCACTGCATTAGTGGTTCCCTTAGCTTTTGAATAAATGGTTTGTGGTTTGGAAGAGGAAGAGGTATCATTCGACTTGAATGCCGAATTCTTATTTTGTAATTGGATCTTCTTCTCTTGAATGGCCCGAATTTCTAACTTTCGTGCCATAATAAATGCCTCATCGAATGTTTGGAAGGTTTGGACCTACAAGGTCGGGAGATATGTCTATCACAATCTCATGTGAAGAGTTCAATGAGTTCAGTTTGTGGCATTTGGAAGGTAAGTTTATTGATCAAGTCGCGCTTGATGAGTGACAAAATCTGTGATGGATTCATCCTCATCTGGACGTGTGGAATATAGATCGGTCATGGTAACCTTCGATGATATTGATAGAGAAATGGTCCAGGAAGGCTTGGGCTACCGATTGAATGAGAATATAGAGTGTTTAGGTAACCCACTATACCAATCTAATGTAGGTCTAGTGAGGGACATGGGAAAAGTTCTCAAAATCAAGGCATCATCATGAGCAATTAGATAACACCCATGTTTGAACGATCGTAAATGTTGTTGGAGGTCTTATTTGCTATTGAAGCGATTGAATTTAGGCATTTCCTAATGCACAGGGTATGAACAGATAGGAATGGATGGGTGAATAGGCTCGTTACAAATCTCATCGTAGGTGAGAGTGTTGCGGGAGCTAGAAACCGATGCCTCCAATGTCTGCATCTTGTCCAACATCAATCTCATTAGGTCATTGGTGGGTTGTGATGATTGGATACCTCCTGTAGCATGAGGAGGTTGGTTTTGGGTGTATAACAGGGGTGGCACTCTAGTGTATGGGGATACCATGTAGGGTGGTGGAGAAGAAGGCAGTGAAATAGGGGGTATGTACCTGAAATGAATAATGGATGAAACAGGAGGTTATTGGTAGTATGTATATGGGGGTGGAAGGGTCATGGTAACCCTAGTGATAATAGGGGATAATGATTGTGGAATGGAAAGAACCACATTCTGGAATGGGGTAGCGATCACTGTACTATGGAAAAGTGACCAGCGAGCATGGGATTCTACAAGTAACTCTTCCTCACACCTGACCTCTCGAGGTCGTGTCGAGACAACCGGTGGGGATGGAATATACGTGGTGTGCAGATAAACTAGTTAGGTAATCTTATGTCTTCAACATGTAATAATGGGATCTGTGAATCTAAGGCAAAGAAGGCCCTCCTAACTTGAATCGGTGTGATAGATCGTTTGGCAAGGATAGCTACTCGAAGGCTCCAATCAATATCGAGCTCCGCAGATGATCCGATCCATGGGTTGTGTGATACATGGAAGATGACCTATGGATGCTTCACATATATCTCCGAAAAGGTCATGAAAATGGAATGGCTAAATGTGTAGTGGATCTTTTGGTGCTTTATGGATGATTCTTTGGTCTAGTCCAGAAATCTTTAGCTTGATTAGCTGCTACGTTTAATAATGATAGTTGTGTGATAATGTCTGGTGGAAGTGGAGAGGACCTAAACACCAGCGTTTGCAAGTTGGTTTCAATACTTAATTGATTTGTTGGCCCGTTGGCTTGTGGGACTGTGGATCACAACCATAAGTTCATGGTTTCTATGGACCTCCTATGGTCATATGAAGAGTCAATCCCTGATTCTGAGTATCTAGTAATCGTATGCCTTTTCGGCCTCTACGTTTAGAACTAGAAGTTACACGATTTTCTCGGAGTACCTAATAGGTGTTCTGGAAACTTGGATACGTAAGCTAGTGTCTATATCAATGAGGAGGTCTCTTATGTCTGGTTGTGGGACTAGTGGATCACAACCGAATGTTTTCTCTCTTTCAGGTCCTTCTACAGTCATACGGATATCTATCAAGGCAATCTATAATTTGGCTGATTTGACCAGAACGTGTGTGCTTTGTCATCTTCTATGTTTAATCCTCTTAGCTGTGTGCTGATTTCTTGTAGGTCTGTTGTTGTTTGGAAGACCTGAATTCTAAGATTTTGGTCTATGTCAGTTAATGCTACAACAAGATTTGGTTGAGGCACGATTGGCTCAAAAACATATTCCCTAGGCTCCCTAGGTCCCGTGATTGTCATACAAGATCAATATAAACCTAACTGAAATGAAATAAACTAATTATGCAAGATATATCTACAACATATATATATTCCTCTATTTTTTGTATTTTTGATAGAATTTTTAATAGAATTAAAAGAGCAATTAATCTAATATATTCAGAAAATGACAACTAATCTAATAACAAAATTAAAACAAGCAAGGTAGCGTGGTGTAGCTACTTGCCTATGTAGTTGTGAGTTTATCCTAAATAACTAAATAGCTAATTAACTTAATTAAAAGACTCTCGATCCTACCTTAGAAGTGAGGAATGAATCATAGTTTCTAAGAAACTATCAATCCCCATAGCTTCCCCAGCAATATCGAAAGTGAAATTTAACTGAAATGAAATAATTCACTACTCTATTTGATATGTTTTAACTAGAACTTTGACAGATAAAACCTAGAATTTATAGAATAGTGGTGAATCTAGTAGTGTATGACTTTGTCCCCTCATAATGATCTCCTCGTTCCTTCATGTTCACGTGAATCCAGAAGAGCATGTATATGCTAGCATCAATAGAAGAAGGTATTTGAACAATGACAACTTTGGATATAGACCGAATATAATGCGAGTAGGAGAGGGACAACGCAAGTGACAGAGCTTGGTGTATGCAATTCCTAGCGAGATTTATTGCGGGAATACAACACAAGTGTACCGAGAGATTCTAGAATCTACCTTATGTGAAGAACACAACCTGCAACTCTAATGGATTCAATCTACAAATGACACTACTCTACTCTAAACTAATTTGTATGAACAACAATGAACAAGACTGAAGCAAGAAGATTGAATGGCTTCTAACAGTAAAGGAAAACTAGCATGGATGCAAACATGAAAAAAAAATGAATTCTAAGCAAGAAATTGAAAGACTAAACAATGGAAATGAGAAGTTGAGGGGCCTTTTTGCTTGAAAACAAGCTTGCTATTTATAGATTTCACATTCACCCAAAGGTGATTCCTATTAGAACTCTTTTACCATTAAACAATGAAGAAACACTATTCCAGGAACATAAAACATTAATATGAGCTAAGGAGGTTAAGAAAAGCTAGTAAATATTAAAAATTATGCAAGTCACGATCAAAATAATGTGTTAGAGAATGTGTAAAGGACCGCCGCCCCGAGCAGGTGGCAAGCAGCATAGACCACCGCCCAGCAGGCGGCAGTTTCATCATTGAAGGTCAAATAGATAGAAAAAGAAAGGCAGAGGATAAAGTGAATTACACAAAGATTAGACAAGGTGCTTGGGATGCTAATCAGAGATCAAGAATTTCGTGCTTACATTACTGTCCAAGTTAATGTACCAAACTAAACACAAAAACCCCGAAAAACTCCAATGAAATTGAGCACGATGAAGATGTAGATGGATGAGGAAGCCAATGTAGATAAGACGGCGCACACACAAGCAATTCGCACAATAGATCCGAATAACCTCAGTAAAACACCGATGCTTGACGTAAAAGACCACGTTAAAAGATATTTTAGTGGACCGCCTGAGAAGGGTCCGAGAAGCGATAAGCTTCCTCATGGATGTCACCAATTTTCAATAAAGAAAGGAAGCATACATGATAAAAGATGTAAATAAAGACTAGATTTTCTGATTGCAGTAATAAGACAGAATCTAAACAGCAGACAGACAGTACAGAAAACAGGGAACTATGAAATAAAAGCTGGATTTGTGTTACCTGTATCCTTTTACCTATCTGCAGAGAAAATCGGGCCGCTTTTTAAAATCGGGCGTCGATCGAACGGGTCGGCGCCGATCGAGACCGATCGCGCCGACCGGGGTCAATCGGCGCGCCGATCGAGGCGATCGATCACCGGGATCAGGCGATAAGATTCGGGAATTAGAAGACGAATGTGGTCTGCTGGATGAGCCGGTTGGCGAGACACTCGGAACAGAGTCACCAGATGATGATGGTGGTGCGATGTCGATATGACAGTGACAAGAGTAACGGTGCTCCTCTCGTGGGATATATTCGGACAGATTTGCCCTAATTTGATACACTTGATGCCGTCAAGATCTCTCGCACCGTATCTCTCTCTCTCGCTCGTGTGCAAGTGCTCCTTTTTCGCTTGTTCGCTCTTCGCTCCGATCTCTTTCTGTTCGATTTTTCCGCGCTTAGAACCGAGTTCGGACTTGCTTTTATAATCGGCGCCGCTCTAGAAAATCGGCGCCGACCATATGGGTCGGCGCCGATCGCGGAGAAGACTCCCGAGATGGCTAAAAATGATCGATTCGAGAAAATAAGACTCATCCCGACTACGGGAAAATATCCCGCTTAGGAAGATTAAAAATAGATGTGATACATGGGTAGAATAAATTGGGGTGGATAAGTGATTAAGATGCATAGGAAGAAGCGTAATTAAATATTTAATACTTAATTACTCATGGGTAAGATGTGATGGGATGAATTAAATTTAGAGATAGGTGATTAAATCACAGATTGGATAATATCCCAAGGGGATAGTTGGTGACGCAAACGTGCCCCAGGTTACCTAAGCACGTAAATGGGTAAGAGGGACACTAAATTGAGTAACCAATTTTAGGTGTCTACATTTTGCCCCTTTTTGTCAAGTAACTTGCGATAAGCAAGGTTATGAGACAAAAACATGGAGATGGAAGAAGAGAAGAATTTGTGGTGATGTGATCCCCCTCAAACTAGGGATGGGATGGATGATAGAACAGACGATCCCGAGTTTGAAAGAGGTAGATAAAAAAATGCAGGATGCCCCAGTCGGATAGCTGGAGTAGAACTGATCATTGAGGATGCATTAAAAATAAACAAAAGGGCAGCAACCTAAGGAACTCACATTGGTAGGGAAAACTAGCCGGTCTCCTCATGAGACGACGTTAGTGCCTACAGACCCGCGAGTGTAAGGAGAACTGCAAAATAGCCAACATCTAAAGAGAGACACATTGGTAGGGACAACTAGACGGTCTATAAGTCAGACGACGTTAGTGCCTACAGACCCGCGTAACTCTAAGCGGCTAAACAAAAAGCGAGTGCTCCACGCAAAGGGAACAAACTCGAAATAGATGATGATATCGAAAATATGTGCCGAAAGACAACATGTAGCGCACAATAATGATCAGATAGACCAGCCAAGCATCAACACTATGGCAAAGAGATTAGCAGATGGAAGCAAACGACGTGGAGAAGCGATACCGCAATCCACGGGCAAAAATGAGTATAAATCGATAGACTGATAGATGATGATATAGACATAGACTGATAGATGATGAATAGACGTGATTGGATAGATATAGACTGATAGAGGATAGAAATAGATGTGATTAGATAGATTGAAATGTGGATAGAATAGATGTGATTGGATAGATATAGATTGATAGATGATAGATGGATGTGATTAGATAGATTGAAATGTGGGTAGAATAGATGCGATGGATAGATATAGATGGATAAATGATAGATGGATGTGGTTAGATAGATTGAAATGTGGATAGAATGGATGTGATGGATAGATATAGATGGATAAATGATAGATGGATGTGGTTAGATAGATTGATTTAATTTTGATAGATGATGGGAGGTATCTTGATGGACATAGCTTTTAAATATTTTGATGGATAGATAGATAGATAGATGCGTTTGATGTATAGATGGATGTAATTTTAATGAGAAATGAATAAAGATAGATGTTTTGATAGATAAGAGGAATGTTGATAGAAGATAGATTTTGATTGAATTAACATGTGAAATGTCAATTCAACAGATGCAAGACAAAGAAATGGAGAATGCTTCATTGTAAGAGCAAAAGATGAAAGTAAATAACCGTGACTTAGAAGAGAAGACACTTAAAAGAAGGGAAATGATAAGTCGGACTTCCAACCGACCACAGAGAAGATCCAGATAAGAAACCGAAAGACCAAGCATACAAGGCCCTATATAAGATTAAAATAAACCCGACACTAACTAGTCGCAAAACCGCATCTAGGATAGAAATGGAAAGAAAAGAAAGTAAGTATCTTGTCGGAACCTACAAGGGGATGTAATACATGTCCATGATAGGAAAATAGATTCTCCATATGATCGACAAAAGGTCTAAAATCTCACTTCATGATTTGGGGATGTAAAAGCAAACCGATCAATGTGGGAAGTTTGCTTGATATGGAAAGACCGATCGATGCGGGAAGTCTTTCAAAGTTGATGCTAACAAGTGTATAAACCGACCGGAAGGCTGATTGATTACAAGAAGCCTTGAATATTTCTTTGAGAAACAGCCGTCCTTCAAGGGAGCGGTCTGTATTTTGAAATTTGTATGATAGCCATCCTTCGAGGGTATGGTCTATTTGCTTTTTGATTCACTTGACAATGTATGGATAGCTGTCCTTCGAGGGATCAGTCTATCTTTTTGGATAGCATCTTTTTTTTTTTTTTTTTTTTTTTTTTTTTTTTTTTTTTTGACACTTTTGGAAGAAGCTGAGTTTAGACCTAGATAGATCAGATGAAGGGGAGGAGAACATGGAAGAACATGTACTCATGCCCCGAGCAGATCCGATTAAGATAAGTACTTGGGACAGATGAAGTGGTGATTAAGGTATTCCTACCATGAGGAGGAACATATCCAAAAGAAACGCAATGATAGAGCCGCGATACTCATATTTAAGGTAAACGAGGCAACAAAGCGGAGAACCACACAATTTCAAATCACCACGAAAGTAGATGATCGGTTATTAGGACAGATGGAAGATCCGAGTCATGCGACTAGATTTGTGTAAGAGAGATTTTAACAATAAAGAAGGGCCGTAAATGCAAGGCATTAAGAGGTTCTCGTCTGGATACCATCCATGGAAGACAAACGATAAGCCCTGCACTCCATATTTATGAGTGATAATGTAGGGGCCCATCCAGCTTGGGAGCAAACTTACCACGTTGACTCCTTTCGAGTGTAGTGACATTTTGATTTTCCTTAAGAACAAGGTCACCAATTTTGAAGTCACTTGGTGTTGCACATGCTTGTCAGAAGCACGCTGACACGCCGAGATAGACTTGATGATGCTCAAGAGCGCTGAGACGCCGCTCATCTAATAATTCAAGTTGAGCTAGACGATTTTGACGATAATCCTCATCAGAGACAAATTCTCTGAGAGAAACACGGAGAGATGGGATTTGGACCTCCAAAGGAAGGACGGCCTCAGACCCATAGACGAGAGAGAAGGGAGTAGCACCATTAGGAGTACGAATGCTAGTCCGATAAGCCCAGAGAGCGAAAGGGATATGTAGATGCCAATCCCTACCACTGACTAGTTACCTCATGAGGATATTACAGCAGAGTTTTATTGGAAGCTTCGGCCTCACCATTAGCTTGAGGATAGTATGGAGAAGAAAAACTGAGCTTGATTTTGAAAGCATTGCAGAGATTTTGCAAATCGACGTTCTTGAAGGATTTACCATTATCTGTGATGAGCTTGTGTGGAACGCCAAAGCGACAAATGATGTGTTGATAGACAAAATCAACTATGGGTTTAGCCTTTGTTGAAGAAAGAGGGATAGCTTCTACCCACTTAGTAAAGTACTCAAAGGGCGTGAATGATAATGATGACGCCCGTGAAGAACGGGATTGATGAGACCAATAAGATCAAGGCCCCATTGTGAAAAAGGCCACAAATCCGCCGCAGGTTGCAAAGCCTGACTAGGGACGTGCGTGAGATTGGAATGTTGCTGACACTTGACGCATTTCTTAGTGTATTCACAACAATCTTGATTAAGAGAAGGCCAATAATATCCCAAACGCAAGATGCGCTTAGCCACAGCTAAACCACTAAAATGTCCACCACAGATACCGTCATGGACCTCCTGAATAGCTTTAGATGATTCATGGGTTTTGAGGCATCGAAGCAAAATACCATCAAAGCCGCGTTTGTAAAGAATCCCGCCTAGGATAGAATAGCGATTAGCGCGTTGGACAAAAGACCTTCTACCATTGGAAGTCGATCTCGGAGGAAGCACCGAATGAGATAGATAATCAACTATCTCTGTTGATACCACTCATCCCGAGTATGGGTCATGACAAAGATTGATCGGGTTAGCCGTGAAGATAAGATGGTTGATCTAATCGCCGCATGTACCACATAAAGACGCGAGTCTTCGTGAAAAGGCGGGATAAGGGATGCTAATGAGGCCATGGTATCCGCGAATCGATTGCAAAGACGAGGAATGGATCGATGGTGAACTTATCGAAAGATTGGAGTTGGGCAAGAACAATGTCGCGATATTTTGAAGGATATCATTCTTGCATTGATAGACACCCGTGACCCGATTAACGATGAGTTCGTAATCACCAAAGATGTCAATACGACGAGCGCCGAGATTAATGGCATTTCAAGTCCTAAGACAAGAGCTTCAGATCACCATATTATTGGTGCACTCAAAGTTCAATTTGTGTGCGATCGGGATAGGCGTACTTCCCAAGGAGGAATCATCACGAAACCCGCACCTCCCTCACTTGGGCATTTGGATCCATCAAAGAAGAGCTTTACTTTAAATGGAGATAGACCAAAATCGATTTGTTGAATAAATTCATCGGGGAATTGAGCAAGGGGGTCTTGAGTGTCCGGAAGAGGAGCACTAGCTAGTTGATCTGCAATAACCTGACCCTTGATAGCCTTTTGCGGGATAAATTCGAGGTCAAATTCTGTCATGAGCATAAGCCAACGAGTGATGCGATCATTGTGATAAGGCTTTGCATGAATTGTCTTGAGGGGATTGACATTTGTGACGATGTAAGTTTTGTGATTAAGAAGATAATGACGAAGCTTAGAAGTTGCAAAGAAGAGAGCGCAACATAGTTTTTCAGCCCCGGAGTAACGTGTCTCATACTCATGGAGGGTGCGACTGATGTAATAGACAGCTTGTTCTTTACCACAAGTGTCCCGATGCGAAATCATGGCTCCCAGAGCATGGTCAGTCACAGAGATATAAAGATAGAAAGGCTCCCCCTCGCGTGGAGGTGTAAGCACGGGTGGAGAAAGAAGATAAGCTTTGAGATCATCAAAGGCCTTTTGGCAATGCTCATCCCATTTGAAATGAACATTCTTACGGAGAAGATGGTGAAAAGGTTGACAACGGTCCGACAATTGGGAGATAAAACGACGACCGATCAAGACGCCCTGGAGACTCATGAGTTGCTTTAAGTTAGACGGGGAGGCATCTCAAGGATGGCTTTTATTTTTGCGGGGTCCACTTCAATACCCCTGATGGAAATGATAAACCCTAAAAGTTTACCAGTGAGGACGCCAAACACGCATTTAGATGGATTTAGACGAAGACAAAAGCGGATAAGCCTCTCAAAGAGAGGTGCAAGGATGAAAAGATGCTCCTGACGACGTTTGGATTTGCCGAGGAGATCGCCAACGTAATCCTCTGGGCGCTTTGTGTAAAAGATCATGGAAGATGTAGGTCGCTGCTCGTTGATAAGTTGCTCCGCGTTCTTAAGACCGAAGGGCATGACACGATAAAGCAAAAGGTCCCCAAGGAGTTATGAAGGAAGTCTTATGCTGGTCTTCTAGTGCGATGAGGATTTGATTATATCCAGAGAAACCATCCATAAGAGAAAGCATCTCATGACCCGCAGCTAAATCTACGAGTTGGTCGATATTAGGAAGAGGAAAATCATCCTTCGGACAAAGCCAGAGTAAGATCCCTAAGTCGGCATAAATTAATCTTCCCAAAGAGCCTTAGTTATGGTACTACATTCGACACCCATGGATAATCGATGGGTTCGATGAAGCTAGCCGAGAGCAAGCGTTGTAATTCTTCTTTAACAAGAAGGGCTACTCTAGGGTGCATTTTACGCAATTTTTGCTTAACTGGTTTGATGTTGGGAAGGGTAACGATATTGTGGACCACAATATCGGGATCGAGCCCTGGCATATCTTCATATGACCAAGCAAAGGCTTGACGATTTTTGGAAAGAAAAGCGGTAAAGTCCCCTAATTCCTGTGGATTAAGGGATTGGCCGACCTTAATGATGCGAGGGTCTTCAGAAGTCCCTATATTAAGGTCAATAGTGGCTTCGTTGAGAAGGGTAGACGTGTCGAAGGAATGGTTTTGGGAAGATATGAATCCTCCGCCCCTAGATAGGTGAGGACAGAGTCGTCATCCGCACAGTGGATAGTGTTGATAGTAGGAGAGTCGTCTCCAACTATCTCAGGGAAGATTAATGGTATAGAAGCAGACCGATTGTTAGTCTCATAGACTAAAGGTCCCAAGGAAATGGTATTGATCAAAAAAAAAAGTTAGGTGGGATGGAAATGTCATCGTCCACATCAAGTGATGCTTGATTTGGTGGGGAAGATGGTTCTTCAAAGAGGAAGAGGCTCATCAAGAATAAGGATGTGGCTTTTGAAATGGGTTTAAATCCCAAACCAAACTTTTGGTGTGGCATGAGAGTAGGAATGGATTTGAGGTCATGTATACCTTGTTCATATTTTCCAAGGCCAAAACCTTTCCACGCGCATCGATATAGATAAGTTTTTGCAAACGTGGGATTCTGTAGATAATCAAACCCTGTTAGGTAAGGTTTGGCTCTGGAGGAGAATCCTGACAATAATGAGGTGTATCAAGACCACCGTAGATGAAATTGGTCTGTTGATTGGGCAAACCAATGGTAACGATGCGACCGAGACCTGATTGATATTCAGGTTGCTTGTCGGGTCTACCATACTCATTAGGTTTGAGACGGCATCGAAAGAAAAGAGAGGAAGCTCTCCTAGTGAGAAACGCTGCAATGTCTCTTCCAGATTTCGCAAATCTGGTAGTTTGGTTGCAGGTATGGAAGAAGATGAAGCCCCATCTCGAGAAGATGCATTTTCTTTTAAAGGGGCAGACCTTGTGGTCATGTCGCATTGCGCAGAAGGAAAAGGATCTCCTGGATGGGTGTAGATTTTGCCCTCATATTGATATTTTAGGCATCGATGGAGGGTGGATGGGACACAATGCATTGCGCGAACCCAGGAGCGTCCAAGGATCATGTTATAGTGGAATTTTCCTTCGACAATATAGAAGAGTTCATGGAGCAGCTTTTTACCTACTCGGATGGGTAAGACCACAGTTCCTAGAGTGATTGCTAGCTGATCGTTAAATGATCGAAGGGCGAAAGGCGGAGGTGACACCACATTCTTAGGTAACTTAAGTTGTTCGAATGTGTGGGAAGAGATGACGTTGAGAGCAGCTCCACTATCGATCATAACACGTTTTAAGGCAGTGTTATTGACTTGGACTGTGATGAAGAGAGGAGCCTCCAAATCCTCTGAAGAAAGATGAGGAATTTCTGAATCCTCAAAAGAAATGGCGGTCGATGGACCATTCAATCCAACAACCCACTCGAAGGGCTGGGGCTCATCGGAATTTACTGCGATGCGACGCAGATTATCGATTAGAGCCTGGCGATGTTGTGGAGAGGATTGGATGAGGTCAAAAAGAGACATTTTGACCGGAGCTTGGGTGAGTTGCTTCATGACACTCTCCTCAACGGATACGGGAACTTGAGTCCGAGGTGCAGCACGAATGGAGACCTTGGGTCGTGGGGCTGATGAGGAAGGAGACACGCCTTCAGGGGCTGCAGAAATGACAACCCGTGGTCTAGATGTTGGAGATGAAGATGGGTTATGATAATGTTGGGTTCTAGTGGCGATATGGATTGTGTCAATTTGGGAAGGAGGGAGATCAAGTGGAGTGGAACCACTAGAGGTCTGAATGGATGGTTGAGGTTCGGATGAGGCTAGGGTAACAGGAGGTACTTGTTCCTCCTCCAACAAGAGGTCACTTTCTTCCAGAAGGTTCTTGACAACGGCTTGAAGAGCTTTACATCCTTCAGTGTCATGACCTGGAGTACGGTGGTAAGCACAAATCAGATCAGAGTTAAACCAGGTAGGTTTCACTCCTTTGGGGTTATAAGGCTTAATCGGAGGAAGGGTTATGGCTGAAGATTGGATAAGTTGATGAAGGATTTCGGTGTAGAATCCGGTAGACGAAGATGAGGATAGAGATAATGGAGATGGTTCTTTTACCTTAACCGACTGCCGGGGTAAAAGAACTTGCATGTTAGGTTTAACAGTTTTATTAGGGATCCTCTTATTTGTTTGGACATTCGGAGGAGCAGTCTTGGGTGCTTGGGATGGGAGTAAATGAGACATGATTGTCTTTGGTGGAGGAGGAGTCCCTAAGATGGATTTTGAGGAGGATGGAGATGCGATAATTTTGCATGGGTTTTGGAGACAAAGGGGGTTGCTTAGTCGGATTTACGGATGATTTAGATAATGTCGGTTTGGAAGAGGAAGAAGCTCCCAAAATAGGTGAATTTGGAGGAAGATAGGGTGTCTTGATTTTTGGTAACAAAGATGAGGATTTTGATAGAAGAAGTGGCATCTTTTTGGTAGGTAAGTCTACTTTTAGGGATGTTGATGAAGAAGAAGATGATGACTTTGATAGGTGTGTAGAAGAAGATGCCTTCTCAGCGGGCAAATCTAATCGTTTATGAGGCGTGGAGAGAGATTTTTGTGGAAGAACACCGAGAGTTTTGATGGTCCGAAATATGGGCTTCCCCTTTTCAGGGATGGTGACAACTTCAACGTCATAAGGTGATTGTAACCTTTTTGGAGGAAGCAAATGGGGAGATATTGATGGTATAATGTTAGATTTTGGTTGTCGCGGTTTAGGTTGAGGAATCGAGTGTGCAGGTGTTGGTGTTACTTCTTTTGATTTTTCCTGAATAGGTGAAGTAGTATTAGTGATGGAAGAAGTAAGTGATGAAGAAGTTCCTTGCGAAGGGACCACTTTTGGTGTAGTGATCATGGGTGGAACTACTATAGGAAAAGAGATAGGAAGAGTCAAAGTTGAGGACACTTTCCGAAGTCGGCACGATTATAGGGATGTTTATCAAGGGCATAGTTGTAGCCGGAATGGGAGCAACAGAAGTAGATGTGTCTGAAGTGGAAACTCGAAGGGATGTAATTGCCTCGAGCATTGAAAGGATGTCTGATGATGAGACAGATGAGGAAGACACTGTCTCGGGTATGGATGGGAGATCGGACAAAGGAGCGGAGAGAGATGACTCCGTGTTTAGCAATGTAGGAATATCCAAAGATGGGTTATCTGAGGATGGAGGAATTCCAGTGATTGGTGAAGTGGAAGAGGGTTCTGATTCGATTGCTGCGTTTGTAGATGATGTGGTTTCAGAAGCGGATTCTTCAGTAGAAATGAAGTTGATAGTGTGGGTGTTTGGTTTTTGAGATTCTGAAGAATTATGATTTGGGGCATGATTGGGGAAGGGTTGTTTGAAAACGTCCAGCGCTTGATTTGGGGGAGCATTTGGGTTATCCAGAATAAGCTCGCCTTTATCAATGAATTTTTGGACAAGATTTTTGAAAGTCTGACATCGTTCGATGTCATGACCCTTGGTTCTATGATAGTGGCAAAAATCGTTTTCTCTGTACCACAAAGGACGTTCTCGACTTTCATCAATATCTCTAATGGGTGGAAGTTCGATCATGCGAACTTCCAACATTTTTCCTAAGATGGAGGCATATGATTCCCCCAATGGAGCGAAGGATCGAGATGATGAAGCCCCTTTTCGAGCAGATGAAGGGTCTCTTCGTGGTGGTTGATTAGGAGTACTATCGGTTCTCGATGTTTTTAATACGATAGCATTGGTGGACCCTTGATTCTTATCTTTAGGAGGAAAAGAATTTGGTTTGGTGAACCGAGAGAAATCGGGTTTAGATTTGGAGCGAAGTTTTAGTTTTCCTTGTTCAATGGCACGAGATTCGAGTTAGCGTGCCATTGTGAAGGCTTCTTCGAAGGTGTGGAAAGTTTGGATTCTTAACGTGGAAGAAATGTGGCTAGCGCAAGATCGGGTGAACAGCTCGATCTGTTGTGATTGAGGAAGAGAGAAGGACAATTGGTTGATTATCCCTCTCCAACGAGCGACAAAGTCTGCAATAGACTCATCGTCAAATTCAAGCGAATGTCAGAAAGATCGTGATTGAGATCTTATGGGCAATATTTATTGAGAAGTTCTCAACAAACATTTGGGCCAATTGAGAGAAAGAAAATAATGAATGTTGAGGAATATTATTGTACTCAGTCAAAGCGGACCCGCTAGAGACATAGGAAAGGTACGGAGCATGAGCCCCGATCTTGGACACAATGAGGTAGCAAGCATGTTTGAATGCTCGCAGATGTTGTTGGGGTCTTCCGACTATGAAATTTTGAGAATTTGGGAAGTTCCCATTGGGGAGGATAAGGCTTAAAAGCCACCGAAGGATGAATGGGTTCATTGCATACTTCTTCAAAGGAGTATGAAGGGCGGGCTCCTTTTGTGGAGGCTTCCAAGTCTGCAATTTTCTTGAAGAGAAATTGAACCACATCCGATTGGGGAGGAGGTACATTGGTTTGTCCTATATGAGAAGCAAGTAGTGGGTGTTGTTGAGGTGTCGATGGGGGATTCATCTGTTGTTGGATAGGATGATAAGAGGAATAACCAGTGTTCTCAGGTGACAACCGGTGGGGTATTTCTTTGTGAGGCAACTTGCGATATAGCAAAGTGCGAGATAATAAGTGGTTGAGCAAATAAAGGTTGGGTGACGGATGGAGCCTGTGATTGGTGGACTCCTATGTTGGTTGATTGGATCGGGATAGATTGAGGAATATGAGTGTTGGTTGGATTGGTCATGTTGGGGAACAAGACCTGAAAGGGGCCTTCTATTGCTGAATTAGGTATCAAGGGTGCCGATACTAGAGGATGGGCGAATGTCACAGTAGCTGGAATATTGGAAGAAAGACCCCCTAGAGGACGAGAAGTAGGAGCCAACTGCCTATTCGGAGGGGGTTGGCTCATGAAGAGGTATTGACCTTGAGAAACGATAGAGGGCATAGACGAATTGACGGCAATGTGCGGATGTGCAGACGAATTTACTATAGCAAGGGCAGAAGACCTCTCAGAAATGGGTTGTGGAATAGTCGAGGTAGCTGCAGTGTTAGGGATAGGTAAGACTAATTGAGAATTAGTCGACATGGTAGGTGGAAGAGAAAAGGGAGGCATAGGGGCCTCACCCTTCTCCGTGGCTCGAGGCAAGAGAGATGGTGCAAACTGCTCTAAAGAGGCCTGGGATGATCCGCGAGGATAATTGTACACTTGTCGGATTGGTGGGTCTTGGTCAGATATTTGGATCGACTTGTGTACTAGATAGTCCATGAGGGCTACCGGATTGCGATCAAGGAGAGCCTGAAATTCAGGATCCCCGCGAGGAATAGACTCTGAGTCAGAAGATATTTCTGATGGACTAGAGAAGTTTGGACGTGATGGGATTGTTTTGGCTTGATGGAAAGGATTATACGACCATGAGGGGGAACCCACTAACAGTGGTCCCGAGGAAGATTGGAGGGGTGCCGAAACATCCACGCTGGTGGTGATTTCGGAGGAAGAAGGAACCTGTTGGGCCATTTTCCTAGATTGTGAACGGGTGATAGCCGTCATAAACAAGCAAGAAAGAAGATTGTCTTAACTAATGCACAAATAGTTCAAGCAGCGCAAGTGATTATCTCCTTTAAATTTTGATGCTTTTAAGAAATGAAAATGTTAGGGAAGGCTTTTTAGAACAGGAACTACTCAGATAGCCAAACTAGGGATGGTTTGGGTAATGTTTGGTGAGGAGTCCCGAAGGCACTTCAGTAAAAGACCGGTACGTGGCTTGATATAGGGGCCTACCCCCGCACTTCACACACCGCTGCGATAAGGGAGTCGGGTGCTTTGCCAATATATACCAAAATCTTTCGTGAATTTATAGCGCGGCCCGAGTACCGCGTAGGCTCTTCCTCTTGGATATCACTTCCAAGTAGGCGAGGCCAGGGAAGGAGTTTTGTTTAGATGCTTTATACCTAGTGATTTTGGCTTTGTGTGCAAGGGTGAAAAATAAAAATCAAATAGTGTCACTACCGATTTTGATCAATTTTCCAACCTAATTAACACTAGATGACAAAGCATGCAGCAATGAAAAAGAAAGGGTTCTTTTTAAGCACTTAAAACGAAATGTTTGATTTCGATGAAGACAATTCAAACAAGTTCTTTCCCAAATGCGATTAGGTTCTTTTTAAGCACCAAAAACTGAAGTGTTTGGATGTGATAAACAACCAACAAAGAAAACCTAAAAAGGAGAAAACACCGAAAAAGAGGAATACCTGTAGATTTAGCTCTCCAAGGTGTGTGGACTTCAAAAAGCGCGTTGTTGAGCTCTTCCCCTCGAACAATCCCACGATCAAGCAAAGTGCTCCGCAAGAAAAGATCAAGCAAACAACAAACAAGATCCGGAAAGATACATCCAGATAGTGGTGAAACAAAAAATTTCTATTTAAAGGAAATAAGAAATTTTCAAGATAAAGATTTCGCCTAAAAAGCAAGATTGAAATGATGAACAGAAATGCTCAAATAGGACTGATAGAAATCAGTGAAGAAAAGGAACAAAGTTCAAAACTAGAAAAGAAATGGACTTACCAATAAAGGACTTTGGTTCGGTCCCACCGGGCGTGCCAGAATGTAGATCAAGAATTTCGTGCTTGTTACCTGTCCAAGTTAATGTACCAAACTAAACACAAAAACCCTGAAAAACTCCAATGAAATTGATACCTGATGAAGATGTAGATGGATGAGGAAGCCAATGTAGATAAGACGGGCGCACACAAGCAATTCGCACAATAGATCCGAATAACCTGTAAAACACCGATGCTTGACAGAAAAAGACCACGTTAAAAGATATTTTAGTGGACTGCCCGAGAAGCGGGTCCGAGAAGCGATAAGCTTCCTCGGCGGATGTCAGTCCACGTTTTCAATAAAGAAAGGAAGCATACATGATAAAAGATGTAAATAAAGACTAGATTTTCTGATTGCAAAGAATAAGACAGTAATCTAAAAAAGCACAGAGGCATAAAAAGATGTAAAAACAGGAACTATGAAATAAAAGCTGGATTTGTGTTACCTGTATCCTTTTACCTATCTGCAGAGAAAATCGGCGTCGCTTTTTAAAATCGGCGTCGATTGATACTGGTCGGCGTCGATTGAGACTGATCGGCGCCGACCGGGTCAATCGGCGCCGATCGAGGCGATCGATCACCGTGGGAAGCGTGCGATAAGATTCGGGAATTAGAAGACGAATGTGGTCTGCTGGATGAGCCGAAGTTGGCGAGACACTGGAACAGAGTCACCAGATGATAGATGGTGGTGCGATGCTGATATGACAGGGACAGAGTAACGGTGCTCCTCTCAGGGATATATTCGGACAGGATCTGCCCTAATTTGATACACTTGATGCTGAAGATCTCTCAGACTGTATCTCTCTCTCTCTGTTCGTGTGCAAGTGCTCCTTTTTTCGCTTGTTCGCTCTTGCTCCGATCTCTTTCGGTTCGATTTTTCCGCGCTTAGAACTGAGTTCTGGACTTGCTTTTATAATCGGCGCCGCTCCTAGAAAATCGGCGCCGACCATATGGGTCGGCGCCGATCGCGGAGAAGACTCCCGAGATGGCTAAAAATGATCGATTCGAGAAAAATAAGACTCATCCCGACTACGGGAAAATATCCCGCTTAGGGAAGATTAAAAATAGATGTGATACATGGGTAGAATAAATTTGGGGTGGATAAGTGATTAAGATGCATGGGAAGAAGCGTAATTAAATATTTAATACTTAATTACTCATGGGTAAGATGTGATGGGATGAATTAAATTTAGAGATAGGTGATTAAATCACAGATTGGATAATATCCCAAGGGGATAGTTGGTGACGCAAACGTGCTCCAGGTTACCTAAGCACGTAAATGGGTAAGAGGGACACTAAATTGAGTAACCAATTTTAGGTGTCTACACTAACATACACTTGGCAAACTTTCCTAGATCTCGAACACCTTGTGAGGTGACCTGTATCATCATTGGAGCATGTGTAACATCGTTCAGTGGTACAAGACCCTACAATTTTGGGTACGTACATATTGCCCCCTTGGAGAAACGTTTTAACCATGAAGAGGCGTAAAATGGTGGGTCCGAGTATGGAGGTCCCAAAACGGGAAGCTAGAAACTATACCTGACACGCCTGTGTGTCGAAATGTCATCATCCAAGTTCCCGCTACCTACAAAATGGAAAGAGGACTCAAGTGTAGATATACTAAATTAGTATGAAATGAGGACTTACCATTTGCATGCAGGGGATAAGAACTTACCTCCTTCAGCGCTCTAAACCTATGAAAGGGGCATTCAAAATGAGTCAAAACACCATATACATATAAAACAAGCTTATTTTCCTATTCATTTACGCGTGTCGATTTGATATTTTGAGCGTGACCCACGGTGATAGTTTTTACGAGAGTATAGTCAAAACGTTTGATCGAGATAGCGATCATGCCTCAGTGAGTGGAACCTCGACCTACAAGATCTCAGGTTAGTTCTTCTCGATTTAACATTTTTGCACCCAAAATGTTAAAATGATGAAATCTTTGTTGTGGGGGGGTTATTTTTAGAAATGTTAGTTTTAAATGTGTCTCTTAGGGGGACGCCTAATGGGATTGCTTTCGTTTTAGCTAAAATGGTCAATTTTTGTGTTTTTGAGCATTTTTAGGGCATGCGACCCATTTGTAGTCACGGGACATGACCATCGCCCTGAGTAGGGTGGCGGTTATGGGACCACCACCTTTCAAGGTGGCGGGTATGGAACTCGCCACCTTGCTTCAGGCTGCATGTGTCTCTATAGAGTGTTAAAACAACACTATTTTGAATTTATTTTTGCATTTTTAGTGTTCTACTTGCTTTAATGATTTTTCCAATGCAATCTTGACACTAACTTGCTTCTTTTTACGTGTTTTTGGGTGTTTTATGAAGAAGGAAGAGTACATTAGATGGAGCCGAGAGAGGGAGTGTGATTAGATTCTAGCAATGTTAGATGCACTCTCTCAGGGTGAGCAAGATACTCTCCGAGGGTAGGTATATTGAGGATCGTGATGGGTCCTCACGTTGCACTGCCAGTCACATACTATGTGACTTATTTTCTTATTGGGATGCAGATTGGAACACCTTCCAATTTCCAGGTGTTAGGGGTGAGTGGACCATCACCCTAGAGGATGTCTACCACATTTTGGGAGTCTCGATTATTGGGAGGAGACTTTCATTTGATACAGCAGTATCCAAAGCTTAGGTGACTCAGTGGGCCACCTATATGGGAGATGCAGTTGTCTCCACTAGTTCAAAGAAGGGGGTGAAGGTCCGTTCTATTCCGGCTTGCCCATCCCTCTAATCTGCCAAGCCATTATGGGCATCCTTGCTTCAAGATTGATCGGGGACAAGGGAGGGGATACTTTTCTCTACTGCTAGGCCCCCATCATTGCACAGATTGAGGCACATGGTCGGATTTATGCCTGGGGAGCCGATATACTTGGGACCACCTATCACAACTTATACAGGGTGGTTCGATTACAGGGATAGTTGCTGAGCCATCCGACCTTAGTTATGAGCTAGGTCTATGAGCACATTATCCCTTATGGGAGGGGCATACAGTAATCAGATCTCGAGGCCATCAGGGTAGCTAGATGGATAGGGATGACGGTGCTTAGGGCACCACATCAGCCGGTGGCTTTATTGACCACTACAGATATGGAGGCCACACCTTATCAGGCCATGGCAGGGTTGTGGGGTGAGGAGGTACACACCTAGTTTCCTACTCTATTATAGGGCAGCTTGTGGACAGGACGGGGAAGGTAGAGATACACCCCTTCGATCGAGTGCCTCAAATAGTTTGGCCTTTCTTATATTGATATGCTTCCCCAGTGGTGCCAGTGTTTAGATCAGTTCGGGAGGCTAGGGGAGGTCCTAGAGGCTGGGGTTGGACTTTTGTTACTCCTAGCATCCCTATTGCAGCCAGGAGGGTGGTACGCGCTTGAGAGAGAGCCAGTGCTCCTCAGGAACCTTTACTTTAGATTACCGCTAGTCCTGCCCATAGTAGTGATGATCCCATTGATATAGACTCCAAGTCTGAGGAGTTCACAAAGGGAGAGACAAAGGAGGAGACTGAGGACATGGATGTCAGTGAGTTAGGTGGGGAGAGGATAGCGATCTCGAGTGGCATGACACTCAGGAGATCCTATAGGCCGAGAGGGCAGAGCAGAGTGCGGAGAGGGTGACTCTAGTCTCAGAGGAGTTACTTTCTTAGGACCTAGGTGGAGAGGACAAATCCGTGGTAGGACGCCATGTTTCCCTAGACGTAGGAGGGGGACACCGGTCACTGGTGGCATCTATGGCAAGCGTGGATCCTAGAGATCCTTCTTGGAGGCCCAGAGATCTGAGTGAGTTATCACTCTTCTTTTGATATTTGTTTTAGCTAGAATTGCCTTAGTTGCTATCTCTCTTTTTGTTCATCCTTGGTTTCACCTTTTGATTATTTTCTAATTTGTTTTCTCCTTTTCAGAGACTGTTGATGAGTGGCGAGACTTGATTCACTAGGTATGTATTGACACCCTGTTGCTCCCCACGGAGAAGACTCGTGTTGAGCTATCCATGGATGCAGGGGAGCCTTCAGTAGCCGGTAGGCATACCGATGTTTTTTCCCCTGTCTGGCATGTGGCCAAGATCATGACTTCCTTCCGTGTTGAGGTAGCCGGGTATAGGATTGCAGAGCACCTGATGAGGAGGAGCCGTTCTCATGGCAAGACTACAACTATTGTTCAGACCATGAGCCCTCAGTGCACTCAGCGCCGACATAGCAGAGTCCTAGACGTGATCATGTACCTTCTGAGGGATCCCATAGGGATTGAGAGGCCACTTGGCTCTTTTTTGTAGTGACCTTGTTAGGTTGTTTATATGAGTATTTTTGTACTTTTCGGGCTCATTGAGCATTTTGACCATGCCTAGTGCATGATGGCATCAGATACGAAACTGATTTGTATATATATATATATATATATATATATATATATATATATTTGGATCTAGACTCTTGGTATCTTGAATTTTGTGAATCATTTTCTAAATGTTTTTTTAGATGTTTTAGAATATTTTCTTTTCATGTTTCTAGAATGTATGTAATGGACAACAAATGATAGTAAATAGAATGTTTTACTCTATATGTTTTTGCGGTCTTTGATATGAGATGGTACTAACATATGGTAGATCTTGAACTTTTGAACTCTTTGGGCAATGTTTGTAATTCCCTCTTATATTGGAAAACGTGATGAATGCATATTGATAAAGAGATGAACTTGCCCCAATCCTAAATCCACAAAACTAGTAAGACGCGAGTGCTCAACACCAAGAATTAGGAAGGGCACAAGTTGTATGAGTTTGATTGAATGGAATGATGAGAGACAGACAAACCAAGAACAAGAACCAGATTTGAACCTACACACCCACCCTAATTAGAACTACTACCAAGCTTAGAAGGCCACTTACTTTTCAGTTTATCTAGACTTAGATTCATAAATGGAAACCTGGTTGACAAAATCTAGTTTTGAGGATTTGATCTCTTTGGAATTTGGATGTTTGGATATTTTCTTTCTCTTAACATAATTTGACTTGTATTTTTAGCATACCAAGATTTGTTAGTTTGTGTGATTGGACCCCCCACACCCTACCTCACGCCACTAATAAGAAGCATGGGTTTGTCACCAAAGGCAAGATACAGGCAAGTAAGGGCACTTCTTTCCTTTCCCAACCTCACATCACCAGTAAGAGATGTGGGCTTATCACCGAAGGTTGATGGGGCAAAGAAGTGTGTAAAATAAAATATTTTGTTTGCTTGGTGCTTTTGATTTCATTTGATTTTGACATTTCTGATCTATGACTTTGGGATATCCTTTCATTCCAAGAGATTTAAGAGGGATAGATGTGACACCAAGAAGCTTCCAAAATAGACCATGGGCAAGGACAACTTCACCTAGTAGAAAGAAAGAGAAAAGCCAAGTATGCAGGTCTTGGTATGGTTTCCATCAATGTTTGTCTGTCGAAATTGATGAGAAGATTTGAAAATATTTGATGATGTTTGAAGAGATGTGATATGAATATCTTTGCCAATATCCTCATAAATTTGTAACAGATTGTTTTAAGAGTAAGCTCCTGGACTATCATTTTTACAAAATGGACAGAATGAAGTAGCTAAAAGACTAATGCAATGTAGGTAGCTATAATGTACTAGCAATGACTTTGATGTTTTATGCGTAAAACCACTTAAGGTGCAAGGAATTGACAGTTTCACCAAATTCCTCACCTTCTAGTGTGCACAAGAGATACGCACCGTTTCCGTAGTCCTTCATGACTCGGTATGGGCCCAACCATTTGGGCGAAAATTTCTTCCTTCACCAGTTTTCTTATCGATCCGGTTGTCTAGTCTTAGAACTAGATCTTCTTCATATATTTCTCACTCATAGACTTTTAGTTATACTATCGGTTACCATAGTATCTATGCCGTTGTTCAAGGCGTTTACCATGGCCTCATCAAGGCTTTCTAGTTGAGAGAAGTGTGCTTCCCTATAAGCTTCTTCATCTAGAATCCCTTGTAATGAGATGCAGAGACTGGGTATTTCAACCTCAAGTGGGAGAACTACTTCTACTCCAAATACCAATGAGAAAGGAGTTGCTCCTGTTGGTGTTCTTATTGAGGTTCAATAGGCCCACAAGTCTAGATATAGTTTTAAATGCCAATCTCATTTGTTCTCCTTGATTGTTTTGAGGAGAATAGCTTTTAACATTTTGTTTGTCACTTCAGCCTACCCATTGGCTTGAGGGTAGTAAAGAGAGGCTATGTGATGGTTTATCTTGAACTTGCTACATAACTCATGAACCTTTTCATTCTTAAAGGATGTGCCATTATCTGAGATAATGACTTGTGGGACACCATACCTGCAGATAATTTGGTTCAAAATGAATTTGGCAATCACTGAATCTAGTACGGTGGTGAGAGGCATGGCCTCCACCCATTTGGTAAAATATTCTGTGGCTGTGATTATAAAATTATGGCCATCGGTTGATGAGGGAGAGAATTTCCCTATCAAGTCTAGACCCCATGTGGAGAAGGGCCACAGAGTCGCTATTGGTTATAGGGATTGTGCTGGCATGTGAATCTCATGGGAGAATTCTTGGCATTTGTGGCACTTACGTACAAATTCCACTACGTCATGTTTGAGAGTGGGCCAAAAATAGCCCATTTGATGTATTTTGCGAGCGGTGGCATGACCACCGAAGTGGCCCCCACATATCCCATTGTGGGATTCATGAAGAATCCTCTTGGATTCTTCTATGTCGACGCATCTTAGAAGCATGTCGTCGAAGGCTCTACGATAGAGTACTTGGTCTAAAACAACATATTTAGTGGTAATAATTTGTAACCGCCTTCTTTGTTGTGACGTGGCTCTTTTGGGTATGTATGGTCCATGATAAAATTGATGATATCAGTATACCAGGGACATGTAGAAATGGGGGGTCTGGTTTCGACAAAGTATACACATTCATCGAGAAAGTCTAGATCTACCAGCTTGCCTCCATCTAGTGGATTGTCAGCTAACTAGTCTGCAATGATTTTTCCTTAAATGAATTTTTGGTTTACAAATGTTAACTCAAATTCTCCCATTAGGGTTATGAAATGGCAAACCTTTTTAGATAAAGATACTTGTGTGAGAAATGTTCGTAAATGGTCCTGTCTTTACAATGACCCTTGTTTCTGGTTTAACATGTAATGTCTCGAATATTTTTGCAAAAATTATGGCAAGGCATTCTCTCTCTGCCTATGTGTAATGTGTTTCATAATCGAGCAATGTTCGGCTAAGGCTTGAAATAGATCGCGCGTTCTTGTTTGTCATCGTCTTCTTGAGCCAAAGATGCAAGCCAGCGAGACATGAGTGGCTCATGAGTATAAGATCAAAGGGTGGTCCGGCTTGGGAGGCATTAACATGGGTGGTGATAACAAGAAGTGCTTAACTACTTCAAGGCCTCGTTACATGATCTTCACCCAATCAACGCTATTATCTTTCTTGAATAGATTGTTGATTGGATGAATGGAAAAGCTTAAATCTGGGATGAACCTTTGGATTGCATCGAGTTTCCTAAGAAATGACCTAATTCCAGACTCATCCGAAGGTGGGATCATTTCGAGAACAGCCCATATTTTGGCCGGATCAACATCAATCCCTCGTGAAGATATAATGTATCCTAAAATTTTTCCTCCTATTACACCGAACATGCACTTCTCTGGGTTTAATGTGACACCATACTCAATTAGTCGTGAGAGGATGATATGGAGCACTTCCAGATGATCACAGCATTTCTTGGCCTTGGCCAACAAGTCATCCACATATGATTCCACAATTTTATGGATAAGATCATGGAATATATAAGTCATTGCCCGCTGATACGTGGCATCGGCATTCTTAAGACCAAATGGCATAACAACATAACAATAAGTTCCCCAGGGAGTTATAAATGTGGTTTTGGCTTGATCTTGTTCAAATATTTTAATTTGATTGTACCCTTAGAACCCGACCATAAGGGATAGTAGTTCAAATCCAGCTGTTGCATCAATGATAACGTCAATGGATGGTAATGGGAAATCACCCTTGGGACAAGATTTGTTAATATCCCAAAAATCTATACAAATGTGTATCTTCCCATTCTTTTTGAGGATGGGAGCGATATTAGAAACCCATTGTGAATAGTTAATGGGCTTGATGAATCCTACTTGGAGAAGTTTTATTACTTCCTCTTTTACCATGAGAGCCACTTTTGGATTCATTAGTCTTAACTTCTATTTAATTGGCTTCACATCTAGTTTAGTGAGGAGATTATATACCACAACTTATGGTGCAATTCCCGTCATTTCTTTTTTGTTAAATGCAAAATCCTTTTGATGTTCTTTAAGGATTCGGTGTGTATTTCTATCTCCTCTAGAGTTAACGAGGATCCTAACTTCAAAATTCTTGGTTCCTCCTCTGTTCCGATGTTTATGTCAATGGTTTCTTCTATCAAAGAAGTGTTACCTTCTTCAAATTCAGGTGCGGATGGAGGTAGTTCCAAGCTTTCTTCATTTCCTATCTCGTAGATATCGAGATCCATCTATGGAGGAGACTCTACCATGGGATTTCCAAAGTAGGAAGAGGAGTGTGGTATTAGGGAAATATCAACTATATGGTGAGCAAGGTGTAGCTCTACATAGGTGTTTAGATATTCAAGAGTGACTTTATCACCGTCAACATGATGTAAAATAGAAAACTCATTCTCATTGCATGTGTTAGAAAAGGGTTTGTTGATATTTTCTTCACCAATGGTTCGAGCAGATCTATGGATAAACGAGCCAACAGTGTGCAAGGCATAGCCCCTCTTTGAGTCAGCAAAGTGAAACTGGTTTATTGCTATTCTACCAGTAGGAATCTATGCAAGTCTCACAGATTCTACCTTCGGGGGTTTGGGATCTCATCCCAGTAGGTTTATTTCCACTGCAAGAGAAAGGAATGAGAGAGAGGAGGAAGAAGGAACAGGTCCGAAGGGAGAAAAGAAATGAATTCCAAAGCAGAAAGGTCAGAAGATTTATGTTTTTGGGTTGGTAGTAAACAGAGCCAAACCTACTTGCATAAATAAACAAAGCAATACCGATGATAAATAAATGACAATAAAATAGAAGCAGATTCAATGTAATAAATACACGATCTAACATAAGAAAGATCTAATGTATATAACACAGTATTCAGACAAAGTCCAAATATTGTATTACTAATTTGTTCTGTTACAAAAAGCTCAAAGTCTTTTCTCCTTACTCCTATTTCTCATCTGAAAGATATTCATCCATCCCTCAACACAACAAGTGTTGGGGTATTTATAGAAGAAGAGGAGAAAAGAAGGCAAAAAGGAGCCAACAACTATTTACAAAGATATTTACAAAATATCTAAAAGTCATGTTGACTTTTGACAACTTGATGGATGACATCATCCCATGATGCAACATGGATGATGTCATCATTTGTACCAACACACTTTAGACATTTCAACAAGAAAGTCGGAGAATAGAGAGAAGAAGAAGAAGAAGAAGAAGAAGAAGCTACTTTTCATCATCATCCTGCGGCCAAAAGGGGGTTGCTTGCTTCTCGATGCTTTGCTCAGAGATGATATGTGGAACTCGAGAGCGGTATTCCAAAAACTTGTTAATCATGGGCCCAAATTGATCCCCGTGATGGATCCTTGTGTGTTCGTTCGCTGATTGCTTCGCAAGTCTCCCGCTCGCTTATGAGCTTTTCTGGGAGTTTAGAATAATCCTTCTCCGCCTCAATGAGGAACCCGATGAAGTCCCTACAGGCCAGGAGGTTGTTGATAGATTCAAAGTGACAAATGTGACCTCCGCCCTGTTCTCGAGAAGCGATCTCCTCAAGATCCGGATAGTCTCATCACCGATCTCATGGTAAAGGAAGGAGTGAGCAGCCCTGGAGACATGTTAAGAACAATTCGCTCCATTTGATGCATCGCATCCAGGGCCTCTTCCTTAACCTTGTCAATTTTTTCAAGAATAAATTCAAGCTGATCTATCCGATAGTCCAGAGTGGACATGGTTTTGTTGAGGGCCCTTGGATGGCCGAAGACACCGAACTTGACCAGATCTTCGACTGAACAGTCGAACATTTGTTGAAAGGTCTCGTGTTGGAGTCTAGCATGATCCAACTCTTCTGATATGGGCCCTGCTAATACTTGGAGCTCTTTGTTCGTCTTTCCGATGTTCAGATACAAATTGACGAATTCAGTGATCACTCTTTCACTGTCCTTGAGGATCTGGCTCCTCCAAGCAGAAACGGCCATACCCTGCTCGCCGATCTTTGAATATTCATTGATTTTCTCCTGGCTGAGAAGCTCAGAAGTCTCAGTGGCAGTCGTGGGAGGTGCACTACCCATCTTCTGTAAGGCTTGAAGCAGATATTTGTTCTGCTCCTTCAGTAGCCTTTTCTCTTCTTTTGTTTCCTGAAGCTTTTGACAAAGGGCGTCAACCGCGGAAAGAGCTTCCCCCTGGAGACTTTCAGAAGATGTCCCCATTGTGACTTGGGTCACAGTAAAATCTGCCGGAGACAGATCCTTTTTCTCTTTGAGGGGATCGGGGTATGTAATTTCCATGATCCTCTCACCTGCAGCACTTTTAGAGAAGCGTGCAACAGGCTTCAGCTTCTTTGCCCCTTTGGCTGGAATTATCGAAAAGTCCATCTGAGTGATGGGAACTTTCCTCTTAGCTGGCTCACCGCCGAGAGATCCATGCTGGTCCTATGGTAAAGAAGGACGAGAGAGAGAGGAGGGAGCAACAGTAGAAGAAGGGAAAAACGTGGAGACACGCGGCGGTGGCATTGAAAATAGCCGAAGAAGTGTCCACGAGAGGAAGGGAAACTGCAGCTGCAGAAGACAAAGGAAGGGAAGGGAGCCCGGAAATGAGGGAAGAAATGGAGGAGGAAAGATCAGTGAGGGAGGAGAAGATAGACAAAGAGGCAGGGGAAAGAGTAGAAGAAGGGGCGGAGGACACGACCAAAGGGGTGGTCATCTGAGTCACTCGAGGAGGGGAAGGAAGAGAAGAAGAAGGGACAGAAGGGACCTCTGTGGTTGTAGCAATGCCGACATCCTGAGTGGATGGGCGTATGGGACTATCCTCTGCTGCTTCTTTCTCTCGCGAATCCAGAGTTATTACCTGTTCTAGCGCTGTGGAAGGAGGACTTCAGGGCTTCTTCTTGGGTGGTACTAGATTCACCTTCACACCTTTGCCTTTTAGTTGCTTCTTGGACCTTGGAGGTGCATTGCCCAATGGGGAGGTGGTGAAATCAACCCCGAGGTAGATCAGCCGCTCATGCGGCACAGTGTTCTATTCTCGCGCATAGTCTCCTTGACCCTCTCCTCAATTGTTTGAGGAGCCTGTCTGTCAATGGCGGGAAGGGCCAATCGTCCCCTTCCGTGTCATTATACACTTTTTCCACTTCATCTTCTCGTAGTTTGGAAGCCTTTGGGGACAATGGCCACTCCGTATTGGATAATTTCGCCAATGCTAAGCGAGAATGATCCTTTCTTCTCGAGTTCCACCTCGTGGAGACGCCGATATAAATATCCTCAATTTGAGGGACATGGATCGGATCGAGCTTTGCTTAGGCTAGCAGCCTCTTGGGTCAAAGGTAGGCCTGGCCGGGAAGTCATGTTTCAAATTGAGCAACTCCACTCTGCGAACATTTCCTTCGCCTTGTGATGGGAGGAGCATGCATGTGTACTGCCCACCGTGAGGGGGAAAGGAGTTCCGCCCTTTTTTCTTTTGAGGCATTTCTCATGGTATGTGACCACTGCCTTGATAGCTCTAGTAGAATCGCCTTAGGTCCAACATACCCTTGGTAGCTCGGTTGGCTCTCCCAAAAGTTGGCAGCCCTCGAGATAGGTGAATGTGGGAAATTGGGTGAACAGGCCCCCATTTCTCTGTGCTGACACACTATGTTTTTGGTTGTCGACTATGAGTCATGTTGGCCTCAAAGCATAGATGATGACATGATAGAAGAATGCATCGTTAATTTTGGCGAATGTTGGATGCTATTCTCCACCTCGGCTTTCCGATAATAATCATATATCTTGACCCGAGGCCAACTCCACTTCGGTTTAGCCCGGATAATCCCTCTCCGACGCCGCAACAGACTACATAGGAGTTCATATGGAACACTCCTGTTGTGGCGAATTGTGTAGCTACTCGAGATGGTGTCGCTTATTATTTCCCAAAAAAAGCGCGATCGGGTAAATTTTTATTCATTGTCTCCAAGTACCTCAAAGATCCATTTATGGAAGTAATGGGTGTCAAAAATCCCAAGACCCCGCTTAGAAAGAAAGTGATAGTCACGCTGAGTTCTTCGAGAAATCACCTGCGGTGGATGATCCTGGGGCCACCGGGTTACCACTTGTTGTTTTCAAGTAGACTTCGCTCATTAGTTGCATGCATTGGTCTTCATTTATCTTCCCAGCCTTGATGCACTCTTTTGGGCCGACGGCCACAAAGTGCCGATGGTGAGGGATGCCAAGTATCATCTCAAAATGACGGGCAAAGTGAGGTTTATGACCACCTCGCCCTTGCTGTTTTCGACACACCTTGTGTCCTTGTTGTAAGATTGGGAAATCACCATCATGAATTCATTGTTGACGGTGACCGACGGGATTCCTCCGCGTGGTGCAGGCACCGCCTATTAATTTGTCCATCCATGGACTTCTTGTAACCTCTCGAGCTCTAACCTGAATTCATCCATGTCAATGTGACCCACTCGAGTCTCTCGACATCCATACTGCATTCAGCCTGTGATTCGGGCATCCTGACCCTTTGATATTTATACTTCATCTCTTCCTCTGTAAGCTTCGCCTTTCCTTTTGATTTGGTGGGCCTCTTGCTGGATGTAGACATATGTTCTTCAAGGTTTATCTGCCGATCTGCATGAAGAAGAAGCGAGACCCAATCCAAAAAGGTTGAATTAGCCATTTGATCTTCCATTGGAAAGCTAGCAGAAGAAAGAGTTAGAGATTTTAAGGCTCAGGGCGCAGGGCGCATGAAAATTGCAACTTGCAGGCTAAATAGATAATGCGCACAGGAAGAGGGTGTTGCAAAGGTTAAACTGGCACCAAAGGCGCATGGCGCATGGATGTTGCAGATTGCATTTTATAGAAGGGCGCATGAAAATTGTGTGTTACATTGGGATTCGGTGCGCCCTTTGGCGCGTGGATGGATCGTGTAACATTGAATTTTCATGCGCCAAAGGGATATGGCGCGGCGCATGAAGGGTTTACACAACATGATGTTGTTGTAATCGGGGATGCGCCTGCGCCTTTATAGCTTCATACTTGCGCAGATATAACTTGTGTAACATGGAAGCTGGGTGCGCCATGGGCGCATGGAAAATGGACGCAACATGGATGAACGGCAGTGCGCCAATGGGGCGCAGATCAGCACTTCAGAAGATGCGAAAGAAGCGCGCCATGAGGCGCATGAGTTCTTGATGCAAACAGAAAAGGGTGCGCCATTGGCGCGGGTTTTGCTCATGTAACAGGGCGGGTAGATGCGCCAAAGGGGCGCAACTGTTCTTAGTGTTGCAAGATGCGCCAGTGCGCCTAAGTGAAAAACAGAGCTTTCTCGACGGGGTTTCTAACTCTTTTTTCTTTCCTTCATTTCCAAGACTGCTTGGGGAGACATAAGGTTTCAGACCAAAAAGAGGTTTTAAGACCAAGCTTTTTTTTTTTTAAAATAACACCCTCTACCAGCAGATCTGGAAAGAGGGGGGAAGGGAGGAGGAAAAGAAGAAAAAAGACAAGGCAGCACAGGGGGAAGCTCAACCTATTTCTATTTCAAAACCAACCGACAAGCTAAACACCAGACCAACAACGCATCAAGAACCGAAAACACAAAACGTAGAAGAGGGAGAACCTCTTACCTGATAAATAGCAAAAGTTTTGAGAACGGGTCCACAATACGTTGAAAACGACGGAGCAGAGGCTGACAAGCTCAGAAAAACACGTGCTTCGCAAAAGTGAAAATGACATTTGGGCGCGCAAAACACATATATATAGAAAAACCAGCCATCAATGCGCCACCTACTTTTGAAAGGGTGCATGAAAAATGTTGTCGACAGGAGAAAGCAGAGATGCAAAGGCAATGTCGACCTTTGGCTTCGCGCACCAAAATATGGTGTTGCAATAAGATCATGTGCGCCCTTTGGCGCACGCAAAAGAGACTCAACATCCTTTGGCGCACCGAAAGATGTGTTAACATGGAAAACCATGCGCCAAAGGCTTTTAAGGGGGCGCATCAAAAGCTAGTGTTACAAGGATATTTCATGCGCCCAGCCAAAAAAGGCTCAGAATGACTAAGTTCGAAAACTAGATTTCCCGGGAAGGGATTTTAAAACGTTTGAACGCGGGGGATCCCTAACGAGGGATCGAACAAAATTTTTGGTATGGTTATCGGTAAAATTGCCCTTGTCAATTTTACGGGATAACAGCTGGCTCTTTCTGGGGACTATCCCTGAGTAAAATCAGGGGTAGAGAATCCCAGTTCTCATGTGCCTATCCATTGGGTAACAGAGTCAAAAACAAGGGGGACCAGAGGGAGAACAAAGGAAACACACAACAAACCGAAAGCAAACACACGACGAAAGCAAACACACAACTTAAAGCAAATTGTACAAAGAAGAGAGCAAGCTCTACTTCCTGAAGATCTTCAGATGCTGCCCGCTATAGGGAAGCGGGAGCTCAGTTCCATCCAGATACGAGAGATAGAAACTATTCTCTCCGTTGAGTTGCTTGATTTTGAAGGGCCCTCTCCATAGGGAATCAAACTTTCCGTGCATGCCCTTTGGCTCTCTTCGCTTGTCCCACAAAAGGACGAGATCTCCCACTTGAAAATCTCTTTGCTTGGCCTTCTTATCGAAAAGCCTCTTAACTTGATTCTGATGTTCAAAGTGATGATCGACGATCACTCTCACTCTCTTTTCTTCAAGTGCTGCCAAATACATGATTCTCTTTTCTAGAGAACTTTGGAAAGTTTCATCTTCAATGGCTCGTGCCAAGCGCAGAGCAGGAAGTTCCGCAGAAATGGGAAGTTCGGCATCAATGCCATATAACACTTGAAAAGGTGACATGCCGAGAGATCTCGGGAGTAATGCGGTCCGCCCACAAAGCATCGTACAAAGACTTGTGCCACATTCCGCTGATTCGATTCCACCAGTTGGGCCAGATGATGGCCACCAAGTTCTTGTTGCTGGATTCCGCTTGACCATTTCCCTGAGGATAATAATCTGAGGCATGAGCCAAAGTTATCCCATATTCATAGCAAAAACTAATAACTTCTCGAGAGGAGAAGTTAGAAGCATTATCAGCAACAATTTTGTTTGGAACGCCGAACCCGACAATGATATTCTCTTTAATGAAATTACAAACCACCTCGTAAGTGGCATGCTTGATGTATGGCTTCCACCCACTTTGTGAAGTATCCGTCCGTTGTAAGGACATAGCTATGTCCAAAGCACTCGATTGAGGATTGAGTGCGCTAATAAAATCAATTCCCCATTGCCCGAATGGTTCATTGATAATGACCGCCTTAGGGGAAGGGCAGCCACTTGGGCTTGCCAATGAATTGCCGACAGTGGTTCACACTTTGCCACCCAGTGGTCAGTATCTGAAAAGAGCGTTGGCCAATAGTACGGCTCGAATGATCTTGTGTGCTTTGTCACATGAGGAAGAGAAATGTCCTCCACAAGCTGAATTGTGAAAACTTTCCAGTAGTTTTACTTGCTGGGGCTTGTCGACACATCGCAGAAGATGCCATCTATCCCACGCTTATATAAGCCGTCATCCCAGATGACATATTTAGCCGCCCGAGCTTTATAGTGCGCTTCTCCTTTGTAGTTAGGTGCATCGGCATTCGCCATAGGTAAGGAAGAAAGTGATGTCGAGTACCACTCATCACTAGTTGCAACAAATAGAACAGAGAGGCAGAGAATCAGGCCCTTCTTGCCGGTCCTGCGCTTCTTCGATGTAGTTACCCCTCTCATTAGGATTTTCTGAATCTTTGTTTTCAGCCATTAGCCGACACAAGCCCTTGCCTCTTACCAGCTTGGTTGGTTTAATATCCAGTCATACTCCGGACTTTGTGATCCAATTCCTCGCAAGCTTCCTAACTCTTGCTGAGTTAGAATTGATTTCACTGCCGTGTCTGGAACCAGCACCACCGTATGTGAGTTTAGGATGTAATACCTGAAATTCTTCACTGCTTTGACAACGGCAAAGGCATGCTTTTCCAAAGTGAGTCATCTTTAGTTCGTGAGGCTTGAGGGAGAACTCATGAATGCGATCGGGGATTCAACATCTCCGAATTCTTTTGCATTAAGATGGCATGACACACGTATGCTCGGATGCATAACTATACATGATGAAGTCCTTGGAGAAATCTGGACATACCAGATCGGTGCATGAGCAACTAAGCTTTTATTTCTTCAAATGACCTTTTCCCCTCTTCACTCCATCTCGAAAGTTGGTGACCCCTTCATCATGTTCAATATGTGACGGGTCTTTTCAAAGAAAGTCAGAACAAAACGCCCGAGAAAGTTCACCTTTCCAAAGAAAGAATGAACACCGCCTTGCTTAGAGGGCGAGTAAGGCTTTGAATAGCCTTAACTCTTTCGGCATTATCTTTGTTCCTTCTTTGCTGACCACATGGCCTAGCAACTTCCCTTCCGTGACTCCAAAAACAGACTTTTTTGGGTTTAGGGAAATCCCATGTTCTCGGCACCTGGCCAACACTTGTTCCAAATGATCACAATGATCATTTCGTTTTTTAGAGAACACGGTTAAGTCATCTAGGTAAACCACAATGACTTTCCCCATCATACCTTTAAACGTGAAATCCATGGCCCGCTGAAAAGTGGCGCCAGCATTAGTTAGGCCGAAAGGCATCCTGCTGTAGGCAAATGTACCCCAGGGAGTAGTGAAGGCTGTTTTAAACTGATCTTCAGGTGAAACTTCAATCTGATTGTAACCTGAAAAACCGTCGAGCATGGACAACATCTCTGATCCAGTTACTGCTTGCAGAACTTGATCCATTATTGGAAGAGGGTAGTTGTCTTTCAGCGAAGCTTGATTCAAATTTCGAAAGTCTACGCATATGCGTATCTCGCCGTTTTTCTTGCGCACTGGCACAATATTTGCTACCCAAGTGCTGTGATGGATAGGGAAGATGATTCTTGCATCCAGCATCTTCTGAATTTCGGCCTGGATGGTGCCCGAAATCTTGGGATTATAGTGCCTCTGCTTCTGGCGGAAGGCTTTGACATCGTCTTTCAACGGAATATCGTGCTGAACGTCCTTGGCTTGAAGGATTTTAAATCGGCATAAGACCATGCCAATACATCCATATATTTTTTTAGCAACTTGACAAATTTTCGCTTCTCCTCAGGCGTGCAACATTTGCCAATGTTCACGAATTGCGGGTGTTCTATCGAACCTATATTGACCGGTTCGGTTTCTGGGGACGAGCTAGGGTCATCCCGCTTCTTCTTTTTACAAAACGGTCATGCCTGTCGAACAGGCGTTCCAGAGAAACCAGGCCCTTTGGAATTTTATTTCCCTTGAGCTGACATATGCCATCGTTACCTTCAGATTCATTGCCTTGATCGGTGACTGACTCACGGCAAGTGGAAGTAGACCCTTCAAAATGCAATTCTTTAAAATTTTCTGCCTTCTCCAGAAAGCAATGAGTTGATTATCATCATTGAACACCTGCCAATGCTGAGAATTATCTGGCACGCTCGGGCGGAAAACCACCTCAATGGTGTACTTGTTCGTTTTCAAACCTGGATGTGGGAGCATGAGAGATGCTGAAACAGCCAATGAATCAGCCATGTCATTTTGGGCTCTTGGAATAGATTCAATTGAAAAGGCATCAAACTCTTCAATGCTGTCCCATACCGCATTACGGTAATGTCTGAGCCTTTCATTCTTCACTTGGTAAATCCTCTTGACCTGATTTACAACCAGCTCAGCATCACCTTGCACTTTTAGATTTTTAATTCCTCTTTCCTTTGCGGCTTGCATACCGAGTAAGAGAGACTCATACTCAGCAGTATTGTTAGTGTTGAAAACTGCAATTTGAAAGAGAGAGGAATGACTTCTTCTTCAGAGATATCAAGCACGCCCCAGCGCCACATCCACTAGTCGCACAAATGCCATCGAATCGCAATGTCGAGATCTTATTAAGATCTCCTTCGAACGAGGACACCCTTTATCCGACTCGGTAGATAAGAAGTAATTCCCCATCCCCGATGATTCAAAAAGGATTTGAGCTTGGGGTCTTCGTGAGTGTGTAACCAAGTACTTATTTTGGGATTCTTACGGCTCCAAAGTCTCGCATTATGCCTTTGACTAGAATTCTAGCTTTGGACCACCCATATGAATTTCTCCACCAACTTCGCTGCAAAACTTCTTCCCAAAGAAATTCCATAGCCGGAATGTCAGCAACGAGGACTGTCATTTTTACTCTTTTATCCGGAAAGCCGCAAATGCAAATTGCGCGTCCTTGATTTGGCCAACCAACGGAACTTGCTTAGTTTCCAAAGAATAACACCTGCCGAAAGGCTTGGTAAGAGTGAGGCCCAAAGCATGAGTGACTTTTGCCGGCATGACGTTATCAGAAGCTCCGGAATCAATTATGCAATTACTCAGCTTGTGACCATTGATCAGCAGAGAGAGATAGAAAGGTTCTATCTTGCCTGACGCAGATGTTGAAGCTACATTTATATGGGATTCAGGGGGAGTGGAAAGGATTCCTTTTGGGGAAACCTGATTAGATATAACAGCTTGACTTTGGATATACTTAGTCAATCTTACAAGCTGTTCGGGGTTTGACTGAAGATACTCAGCTTCAGACATTTGAATCTTGGTCTTTTTTGCATGATCTATAATATCAAACGCGGCCAAGGGTTGCGTTGGTAAAGGAATGAGTCCCTCACCTCGCGATGATGGAATAGGATTGGTGGTCTTAGTAGGAATGTGAGAGGACTGATTTGGAGGAGAGATAGGGGAAAAAGATTTCTTTGTGAAAGACTTGCCAGGGAGTTGAGTAGGAAGAGGATTACCTCTTTTAGCAATGATCGGAGGCGCGTTTGACACGGCCTTCTCCTGCTGGACATGGGCAGCAACTTCCGCTTCTTTTCCTTGTGAGTGAGTAAAAAAAACAGATATGATCGCCCGCACAGCATACCCCTAGGTACCCTCTTCTTCATCAGATTCTTCCTCATCAAATTCCATATACCCGATAGTAGAGTCGCCAGTCGGTTCACCGACATCTTGATCATCTTCACCCTGAGACGAAGGTTCTTCATAGTACTGCTCTTCTTCTTCAATCTCGGCCAGAGCATTGACCGGAGGAGCTTCAAGCGCCAACCGCGGAGCAGCTGTAGGTAAGCGCGGTCTTTGTGAGACATTGTTAGGAATGAAATTCCTCCGCGGAATATCCCGGTATGAGGAACTGGGAGAGGCCTGGGCCAACTGCTTCTTTAATGCAAGCAAATCGTTCGCCATCTTTTGGAATGCTGGATCAGACGAAGTGGTGGGCAAAGGGCCCAAAGATTTAGGCTTGGCTGATTCCTTTTTTAATTCGCCGGATATTATCAGATTATCCTCTATGTGAATGGCAGCGGCTTGGGCTAGAACCAAGGTGGCAACTCGTTCCTGAAGGAGCAGGAAACTAACTTTCGAGCTCATAGCATTTACGAAAAAACACTTTTGATTTTCCGGCGTTGGAAGCATGGCAACAGGAACACGGTTGATTAGTGCATTAAACCGGGCGACAAAATCGCGCATGGTCTCATTCGCCTCCTTCTTCAGGTGAGTGATTCGTGATAATAATGCAAATGCATCCTCTGAAGGCTTATATCTGTCTTCAAAAGCATCCCGTAAGGTGGCCCAACTGGTGATAGATCCGGCCGGCAAATGCTGAAACCATTCAGCTGCAGGTCCTTGTAGGGTCTCCAGAAAAAGGCGAACCGACACATCTTCGTGGGTCACATCCAAAATACTGCATGACATAATGAATGCAGATATGTGGGAATCCGTGCTTTGATTTCCGCTCCCGTCAAATTTGGGAAAATTCTTTCGATTTCCGTGAGGGAGAGCGTGAACTGGATGTGGTAAAGCCAACAGACCCATCGCGTTTCCCCATGGAACCGCCATTTGAAAAGCCGGAAAGAGAACACGAGCTGGAAGTGTAGTTCCGCTGAGTAGCAAGGCACTACAAAGGGACGTAGATGCTCCTTGTAAAAGACTTTTTCTTCGTGGAGGTGAGACACTCCTGGATGACCGGCTAGCCGAGCTTAGTGCTGAAAAACGTGCCGGTGTTACGCTGAAATTGTGCCTCTGAAGCAGATCGAAAGTAGGATCAGCTTCTCCACGGGCTCTCCTGCTGCGCGTAAAAGGTTCACTCGCCAGTGTACCTTCTAGATCTGCAATGTTACTGGCGCAGATTTAAACTTTCTTTTTGGTTGTACTGGCTGATTTTCTGGTTTTTCTGTCAAAAACCAGCAAGAGCACTTTTCTAGATATTTAAAACTATCCTCTTGTAAAACCGATCATGTTAAATGACAAATTATAATGAGGATAAGATGGCAGGAAGATTAGTAAGCTGATTTTTTGATCCGATTTTTACTTTTTTTTTTTTTTTTTTTTAGAGGGTTTCAAACTTCTTGCAAACAAATAAAAACTCGATCTATGGCAAAAATCTGATTTTTTCAAAAACTCAAATAACTAAAGATCTTTAACTCGACCAGATCTATGACTCTTAAGAAAATTTTTCAATTTGAGCATTTTTGCAAATTTTTGGATTTTTAACAAAAGTTGAGATTTGCAAACAGCAAAGAATCTTTGATTTTTTCGATTTTTATATCTTACTACCTCATAGATCCGACAGATCTATTCGATTCCCAAATGGAGTCGCCAAAAATTGTTGGTCCGAAAATCGCTGCAGGGGCAGATCTATGGATAAACGAGCCAAGCCAACAGGTGTGCGTGGCATAGCCCTCTTTGAGTCACAAAGCGAAACCGGTTTATTGCTATTCTACCAAGCAGGAATCTATGCAAGTCTCATGATTCGCCTTCGGGGTTTGGGATCTCATCCCAGAGGTTTATTTCCGGCTGCGAAGAGAAAGGAATGAGAGAGAGGAGGAAGAAGGAACAGGTCCGAAGGGAGAAAAGAAATGAATTCCAAAGCAGAAAGGTCAGAAGATTTATGTTTTTGGGTTGGTAGTAAACAGAGCCAAACCTACTTGCATAAATAAACAAAGCAATACTGATGATAAATAAATGACAATAAAATAGAAGCAGATTCAACAGAATAAATACACTGATCTAACATAAGAAAGATCTAATGTATATAACATGTATTCAAAGACAAAGTCCAAATATTGTATTACTAATTTGTTCTGTTACAAAAAGCTCAAAGTCTTTTCTCCTTACTCCTATTTCTCATCTGAAAGATATTCATCCATCCCTCAACACAACAAGTGTTGGGGTATTTATAGAAGAAGAGGAGAAAAGAAGGCAAAAAGGAGCCAACAACTATTTACAAAGATATTTACAAAATATCTAAAAGTCATGTTGACTTTTGACAACTTGATGGATGACATCATCCCATGATGCAACATGGATGATGTCATCATTTGTGCCAACACACTTTAGACATTTCAACAAGAAAGTCGGAGAATAGAGAGAGAAGAAGAAGAAGAAGAAGAAGAAGAAGCTACTCGTCATCGTCATCCTGCGGCCGAAAGGGGGTTGCCTGCTTCTGATGCTGCTCAGGAGATGATATGTGGAACTGAGCGCGGTATTCCAAAAACTTGTTAATCATGGGCCCAAATTGATCCTGTGATGGATCTCTTGTAACTCGTTGATTGCTTCGCAAGTCTCCCGCTCGCTATGAGCTTTTCTGGGAGTTTAGAATAATCCTTCTCCGCCTCAATGAGGAACCCGACGAAGTCCCTACAGGCCAGGAGGTTGTTGATAGATTCAGTGTCAAATGTGACCTCCGCCTGTTCTCGAGAAGCAATCTCCTCAAGATCCGGATAGTTTCATCAGCTGATCTCATGGTAAAGGAAGGAGTGAGCAGCCCTGGAGACATGTTAAGAACAATTCGCTCCATTTGATGCATTGCATCCAGGGCTTCTTCCTTAACCTTGTCAATTTTTTCAAGAATAAATTCAAGCTGATCTATCCGATAGTCCAGAGTGGACATGGTTTTGTTGAGGGCCCTTGGATGGCCGAAGACACCGAACTTGACCAGATCTTCGACTGAACAGTCGAACATTTGTTGAAAGGTCTCGTGTTGGAGTCTAGCATGATCCAACTCTTCTGATATGGGCCCTGCTAATACTTGGAGCTCTTTGTTCGTCTTTCCGATGTTCAGATACAAATTGACGAATTCAGTGATCACTCTTTCACTGTCCTTGAGGATCTGGCTCCTCCAAGCAGAAACGGCCATACCCTGCTCGCCGATCTTTGAATATTCATTGATTTTCTCCTGGCTGAGAAGCTCAGAAGTCTCGGCGGCAGTCGTGGGAGGTGCACTACCCATCTTCTGTAAGGCTTGAAGCAGATATTTGTTCTGCTCCTTCAGTAGCCTTTTCTCTTCTTTTGTTTCCTGAAGCTTTTGACAAAGGGCGTCGACCGCGGAAAGAGCTTCCCCCTGGAGACTTTCAGAAGATGTCCCCTTGTGACTTGAGTCACAGTAAAATCTGCCGAGAGCAGATCCTTTTTCTCTTTGAGGGATCGGGGTATGCAATTTCCATGATCCTCTCACCGCAAACACTTTGAGAGAAGCGTGTTAACAGCTTTTCGCTTCTTTGCCCCTTTCCTTTGGTCTGGAATTATCAAAAGTCCATCTGAGTGATGGGAACTTTCCTCTTTAGCTAGCTCACCGAGAGATCCATGCTGGTCCTATGGTAAAAGAAGGACCAGAGAGAGAGGAGGGGGCAAGCTGGCAGAGAAGAGGGGAAAACGTGGAGACACGCGGAGGGTGGCATTGAGAGATCATAGCCAAGAAGTGCCCACGAGAGGAAGGGAAACTGCACTGCAGAAGACAAAGGAAGGGAAGGGAGCCCAAAATGAGGGAAGAAATGGAGGAGGAAAGATCAGCGAGGGAGGAGAAGATAGACAAAGAGGCAGGGAAAGAGTAGAAGAAGGGGATGAGGACACGACCAAAGGGGTGGTCGTCACGAGTCACTCGAGGAGGGGAAGGAAGAGAAGAAGAAGGGATAGAAGGGACCTCCGTGTGGTCAGTAGCAATGCCGACATCCCGAGTGGATGGGCGTATGGGACTATCCTCTCTCTTTTTCTCCGGTGAATCCAGAGTTATTAACTGCTCGCGCTGTGGAAGGAGGACTTCAGGAGCTTCTTCTGGGTGGTACTAGATTCACCTTCTACACCTTTGCCTTTTAGCCGCTTGGACCTCGAGGCGCATTGCCCAATGGGGAGGTGGTGAAATCTACCCCGAGGTAGATCAGCCTGCTCATGCGGCACCAATGTTCTCGTTCTCGCGCATAGTCTCTCGACCTCTCCTCAATTGTTTGAGGAGCCTGCTTTCCAATGGCCGGGAAGGGCCAATCATCCCCTTCCGTGTCATTATACACCTTGTCCACTTCATCTTCTCGTAGTTTGGAAGCCTTTGGGGACAATGGCCACTCCGTATTGGATAATTTTCGCCAATGCTAAGCGAGAATGATCCTTTCTTCCGAGTTCCACCTCGTGGATGACGCCAATGTAAATATCCTCAATTTGAGGGACATGGATCGGATCGAGCTTAGCCTTGGCAGCAGCTCCTGGGTCAAAGGTAGGCCTCGGCCGGGAAGTCATGTTTCAAATTGAGCAACTCCAGCTCTGCGAACATTTCCTTCGCCTTGTGATGGGAGGAGCATGTGTATCGGCCCACTGTGAGGGGGAAAGGAGTTCCCCCTTCTTTCTTTCGAGGCATTTCTCATGGTATGTGACCAGCCTGCCTTGATAGCTCTAGTAGAATCGCTTAGGTCCAAGATACCTGGTAGCTCCGGTTGGCTCTCCCAAGAAGTTGGCAGCCCTAGATAGGTAAATGTGGGAAATGGGTGAACAGGCCCCCATTTCTCCACAAATGACACAATGTTTTTGGTCGCGACCATGAGTTAGATTTGGCCTCACATAGCAGATGGTGTGATAAAAGAATGCATCGTTAATTTTGTGCGAATGTTGGATGCTATTCTCCACCTCACTCTCGAGATAATATCATATATTTTGACCCGAGGCCAAACTCCACTTCGGTTTAGCCCGGATAATCTCTCTCCGACGATGCAGCGTAGACTACATAGGAGTTCATATGGAACACTCCCACAGTTGTGGCGAACTATCAGTAGCCTGCCGTGAGATGGTGTCGCTTATTATTTCTCCCCAAAGAAAAAGCGCCGATCGGGCAAATTTTTATTCATTGTCTCCAAGTACCTCAAGATCCATTTATGAAAGTAATGGGCGTCGAGAGTCCGAAGACCCCGCTCAGAAAGTGATAGATCACTAAGTTCTTCGAGAAATCACTGCGGTGGATGATTGGGGCCACCGGGTTACCACCTTGTTGTTTTTCAAGTAGACTTCGCTCATTAGTTGCATGCATTGGTCTTCATTATCTTCCTGTGCCTTGATGCACTCTTTCTTGGCCGACGGCCACAAAGTGCCGATGGTGAGGGATGCCAAGTATCATCTCAAAATGACGGGCAAGTGAGGTTTATAACCACCTCCCCTTGCTGTTTTCGACACACCCTTGTGTCCTTGTTGTAAGATTGGGCAATCACCATCATGAATTCATTGTTGACATAGTGGCCGACGGGATTCCTCCGGCGAAATGCAGGGCACTGCCTATTAATTTGTCCATCCATGGACTTCTTGTAACCTTCTCGAGCTCTAACCCAATTCATCCATGTCAATGTGACCCAACTCGAGTCCCTCGACATCCATACCGCATTCACTCGTGATTCGGGCATCCCGACCCTTTGATATTTATACTTCATCTCTTCCCTCGCAAGCTTCACCTTTCCTTTTGATTTGGTGGGCCTCTCTTTGGATGTAGACATGTGTTCTTCGAGGTTTATCTGTCGATCCGCATGAAGAAGAAGCGAGACCCAATCCAAAAAGGTGAATTAGCCATTTGATCTTCCATTGGAAAGCTAGCAGTAAGAAAGAGTTAGAGATTTTAAGGCTGTGGCGCAGGTGCATGAAATTGCAAAGCAGCCAAATAGATAAATGGCGCACGGAAAGGGGTTACAAAAGTTAAACAGGCGCCAAAGGCGCATGGCGCATGGATGTTGCAGATTGCATTTTATAGAAGGGCGCATGAAAATTGTGTGTTACATTGGGATTCGGTGCGCCCTTTGGCGCGTGGATGGATCGTGTAACATTGACTTTTCATGCGCCAAAGGGATATGGCGCGGCGCATGAAGGGTTTACACAACATGATGTTGTTGTAATCGGGGATGCGCCAGCGCCTTTATAGCTTCATACTTGCGCAAATATAACTTGTGTAACATAGAAGCTGAGTGCGCCATAGGCGCATGGAAAAGGGATGCAACATGGATGAACGAGTGCGCCAATGGGGCGCAGGATCAGCACTTGTAGATGCGAAAAAGAGCGCGCCATGAGGGCGCATGAGTTCTGATGCAAAGCAGACAAAAGGGTGCGCCATCGGGTGCGGGTTTTGCTCATGTAACAGGCGGGTAGATGCGCCAAAGGGGCGCAACTGTTCTTAGTGTTGCAAGATGCGCCAAAGTGCGCCTAAGTGAAAAGAGCTTTCTCGATTGGGGTTTCTAACTCTTTTCTTTCTTTCCCTCATTTTCAAGACTCGCTTGGGAGACATAAGGTTTCGCATCAAAAGAGGTTTTAAGACCAAGCTTTTTTTTTTTTTTAAAATAACACCCTCTACCAGCAGATCTGGAAAGAGGGGGGAAGGGAGGAGGAAAAGAAGAAAAAAAGACAAGGCAGCATAGGGGGAAGCTCAACCTATTTCTATTTCAAAACCAACCGACAAGCTAAACACTAGACCAACAACGCATCAAGAACCGAAAACACAAAACGTAGAAGAGGGAGAACCTCTTACCTGATAAATAGCAAAAGTTTTGAGAACGGGTCCACAATACGTTGAAAACGACGGAGCAGAGGCTGACAAGCTCAGAAAAACACGTGCTTCGTAAAAGTGAAAATGACATTTGGGCGCGCAAAACACATATATATATAAAACCAGCCATCAATGCGCCACCTATGTTTCGACAGAAAGGGCGCATGAAAAATATTGTCGACAAGAAATGTGCGCCTTTGGCGCACAAAAACTCAACATGCGCACGAAAGATGTGTTAACATGGAAAACCATCGCGCAAAAAATATCAAAAGCTAGTGTTACAAGATCATGCGCGCCAAAAAAAAAGGCGCATGACTAAGTTCGAAAGAGACTCAACATCCGTTTCGCGGGGCACCTAAAGGGATGTTAACATGGAAAACCATGCGGTAAAAGCCCTTTTTAAGGGGGCGATCAAAAGTTAGGTGTTGAATCTATGAGAAGGATATTTCATGGGATTTCCTCGATGGATAAGAAGTAAAATTTCTTAGATCTAATACCATTATTTCACACACCTGCCCGGCTCCATAGCGACATCTAGCTCCATCGAAGTGGAGAGTCCAATATTTACTAGGAAAAATGGATGTTGGGACATTCTTTGCATCTGTTTCTTCTATTTTGGTTACTTCTACCATGCAAAGTTCCTCTGTTGGAAGAGAACCAACTCCTAGGGTACATCCCATACATGTGGAATCAAATGGTAGGAAAATTGGTAGATCTTGTTCCAGTAATTCAACAATTTTTGTAGTAGTTCCTAATGACACTATTTCTACAACGTTAGCTTCATCCTTGAGGGTTGGGATGCCCTTGACTAGGTTCGTAATTTCTAGTTTTGTTGTAGGTATTAATTTTCTTCCAGTTTTGAGTTGATTGGTTTGTTAAGTTGGTTTGTTGGGAGTTCAAACTCAGAGTGAATGCCTGGTTTTTTCTTGGTCAGTTAGGTGTATATCGAATGGTTTTGGGTCACCTTTTGCTACGAATATATTTCCTAGGTGTAAGAATCTTATTTCCTGGAATAACGTAGAAGGGATTGCTTTCATGTGATGTATCCATGGTCAACCGAGGATCATATTATAGTTGGTTTCATGATCTATGATATAAAACTTGGTGAGGATTTTCTTGGGTCCTAAGGTGATTGGTAATATTATAGTCCCAATTGAAGTAGCCTTAAGGCTATCATAACCTCTTAGCGTATTTCTTGTTGTGGAATAGTTTGTTTCTCCATATCCTAGATTTTGAAGGAAAGAGAAGGGGACAATGTTAACTACTACCCCATCATCAACCATTTTGCATTTAATGTAATTATTGTAAACCCACACCTGTAAATCCAAGGCCGGATCTCCTCTACATTTAATTTCAGCATCTGTTGGCATTTTGTTTATGTTGAATATAAACTCGGTATCCCTATCTGGCTACCCTGGAGGGTGGATATCGAAGTCTATATGGTTTACTTGTGTTTTGAGAGGTGGAGTGATGTTAATTAAATGACCTAGACCTAGTGCTTCTAAAAGAGCAGCCCTATGGGCAGGAGAGTTTTTCAACAAGTCCAAAAAGGAGATGTGAGAGAAGGTCTTTGTTAAGTCATTAATTAAATCATAAGCACCTATGGGTTTTACCAATGTTTGTTGAATGTTATTTGGCTCTAGTGGATGGATTGGATTTGGTTGAGAAGAATATTCTCATGTTCTTGTTATGGATTCTACGTGCAGCTTAGTATCTAACTCTACTAGGCCAACTATCTTGGTTCGTGGCTAATTTCCTAATTGTGGTGCGACATGTGGATTTAGTGAAGTTGAGGCTTCATGATCATTATTTCTTGTCATTACACCTTTATTCATCCCATTTGGATTTTATTTATTATTGTTATTGTGATTTGAAAGTGGATCATTGAAGATCTTAAGAGGTGTGTTTTAAGGGGAAACTGCCCCTATGAAAGTATTTGACATAGGTGTCACGAGAATCTGTTAAGAACATACCTATGAAGAGTTGTCTTTGTTCTTCGGAAAATGTTGCATGAACTTATTGTAATCGTGGCCTCTAATTTTTGGAAACCACAATACGAGTTGGGATTATAACTCCTAAGTTGTTGGTTTGGCACGTGTTGTGATCCAAAACTCGATTAAAGCTATTGACTATTAGGATTAAAGTTTTGTGTTTATTTCCTTTGGTTTTGGTTTTGATATCCAATTGAGTTTTAACTTGGACCCGTGTATGCGGATCTTCCGTTGTTTTTGTTTTTATTGTCGTTGGGGATGATTAAAATCCACCGCATTGATTTTTGGGGTAAAATTGTTGTTTCGTTGATTGTTAACTAGTGGTGGAACATTTACAACATTTGCTCTTTTAGTTTGGTCAGTCACTCCATCTATTGTCACTCTGTGGTTTTTGTTAAGGATTTTAGGTCCTTGATTGGCGTTTGTGGTAGTAGGATAGGTCGTAGTGTTTTGGTTGGGGATGATTAACCTCCCATTTGTTCCATATGTCTTGCGACCGCTATCTATTGCAGCTTGATCTATTCGGAGAGCACTCTCGAGAACTTCATCATAAGTTCTTAGTGGGAACTTCTAGACTTCTTCTTTTATCTCTCTGCTGAGAGAATGAAGGAATAAATTACATAGCTCCATTTGATCCATGTTTGGAGTGCTTGCTGAAGAATAGAGGACTGTACGCCATCTTTGGATGAAATGAGCAATAGATTCATTGTGTTCTTATTTAATATGCAAGAATTCCCTGATTCCTATTCTCAACAATTTGTTCATGTTGAATGCCTTAATGAACTCTGAAATGAGTTGTTTAAATGAATGTATTGAGGCTTTAGGTATTCTATAATACCAATCAAGGGTGATACCCTCTAAAGTTTTGGGGAATATTTTAGCAACAACTCCATCCCAAGGGAGCAGTTCTCGAATGGTTGTGGCATAGGCCTTAATATGTGCATTCGGGTCTCCCTCTCCTTTGTACTTGGGTAGATCGGGGAGAGGTCTTGAAAGCATGATGCTTTGTATAGTGAAGTCTAAAGGTTCTTTCAAATATTCTGAATAAGTCCCTATCGCATAGGTTTCGACCATTGATGGTGCTTGTTGAGGGGGTGGAGGTGGAATGGGTTGTTGATATGGTGTAGCATATGTATTTGTAGGGGCATAAGGAAATCCTTGTGTTTGAGTGAACATGCTGGGAGAAGAGAACATATCTCCCTGTGGTGATTTGGAATACATGTTTAAGTATGGAGGAGCATTGCTCAAGAATGGGTTGTTTTGTACTAAGCCGGGAGGTATTATATTCTCAACTAGAGCAGCGTTAGAAAACATGGTTCTAGTTGGCATTTGTTGTAAATACTGAGGAGGCATGCCCAACATGCTTGTTCCTATGAGGAGGTCTACTTGGATGGGATGTTGTGGAGGATTGGAAGTTCACGCTACATGAACCGTGAATTTTGATTTGCTTGAGCAAGTTCGACCCTCTAACCTTCTCAACTAAGGCTAAGATGACCTTGTTTGGTGAAGACACAGTATTTTTCCTTAGTGGTGGTTGTTGTATATCTTGAGGTTGTATAGGAATATGGTACCCTGCTATGAATTGATCAGTACCCTGCCAAGTTTCACCGAGGGAATTAACTATAGGTGGAGGAATGGGGGTGTTTTCTTGGAACAAGACCTCGAGTTGTGTTTGCAAACCTCCTATAGGTGGGTACATATTTTGAGAGCATTGTTCATTCCTAGCATAACGTGCTAAGTATTCATCATCTAAAAATAGATATGGATCTGTCTGTCTACTAATTTGTGGTCTAAGCAACACCCGAGGAGATGAACCAAATTCTCCAGTGAGCATCATGTTGTTTGATCCTGAAGGCTCTAGTTGTTGCATTTGAGTGAGTTGATCCAACTCCTCTATTTAGTAAGAACTATATCTAGTCCTTTGAGGTGGAGTTTGTGTTGAAAATTGGTTAGTTGAATAGTTGTCACCCCATGCTGAAAGCAAGGGTGATGGTTGTCTATTTAATTGATCATAGTATGCTTCAAGACCTAGGAGAGGTCTGCCATATGCATCGTATCCCAACATATTTTGGGGGTATATAAATACCCACAAAATAATGGGAAGAAGCGAAGGTGGATAAAACTAAAAAGAAGAGTGTGAAAGTGAAGCAATTGTTCCTTTCACGTCGGGTTCACCAATTTTTTACGATGGAAAAGTGACAAGCAAGCATGGGAATCTACAAGTAACTCTTCCTCGCACCTGACCTCTTGAGGTCATGCCGAGACAGCCGGTGGGGATGGAATATACATGGGGTGTAGATAAACTAGTTAGGTAATCTTATGTCTTCAACACGTAATAATGGGATCTATGAATCTAAGGCAAAGAAGGCCCTCCTAACCTGAATCAGTGTGATAGATCGTTCGGCAAGGATAGCTGCTCGAAGGCTCTAATCAATATCGAGCTCTTGCGTGATCTGATATATGGGTTGTGTGATATGTGGAAGATGAGCTATGGATGCTTCACATATATCTCCCAACAAGGTCATGAAAATGGAATGGCTAAATGTGTAGTGGATCTTTTGGTTCTTTATGGACGATTCTCTAGTCTAGTATAGAAATATTTAGCTTGATTAGCTGCTACGTTTAATAATAATAGTTGTGTGATAATGTCTAGTGGAAGTGGAGAGGACCTAAACACCAGCGTTCGCAAGCTGGTGTCAATACTTGATTGATTTGTAGGCCCGTTGGGTTGTGGGACCTGTGGATCACAACCATAAGTTCGTGGTTGCTGTGGACCTCCTATGGTCATATGAAGAGTCAATCCCTGATTCCGAGTATCCAGTAATCGTATGCCTTTTCGGCCTCTACGTTTAGAACTAGAAGTTACATGATTTTCTTAGAGTACCTAACAGGTGTTCTGGAAACTTGGATATGTAAGCTAGTGTCTATATCAATGAGGAGGTCTCCTACGTCTGGCTATGGGACTAGTGGATCACAACCGAATGTTTGCTCTCTTTCAGGTCCTTTTATAGTCATACGGATATCTATCAAGGAAGTCTATAATTTGGCTGATTTGACCAGAACGTGTGTGCTTTGTCGTCTTCTATATTTAATCCTCTTAGCTATGTGTTGATTTCTTGTAGGTCTGTTGTTGTTCGAGAAGACATGAATTCCAAGATTTTGGTCTATGTCGAGTTAATGATACAACAAGATTTGGTTAAGGCATGATTGGCTCAAAACGTATTCCACTGGGCTCCTTAGGTCCTGTGATTGTCACACAAGATCAATATAAGCCTAAATGAAATGAAATAAACTGATTATGCAAGATATATCTACAACATATATATATTCCTCTATTTTTTGTATTTTTGATAGAACTTTTAATAGAATTAAAAGAGTAATTAATCTAATATATTCAGAAAATGACAACTAATCTAATAACAAAATTAAAACAAGCAAGGTAGCGCGAGTGTAGCTACTTGCCTATGTAGTTGTGAGTTTATCCTAAATAACTAAATAGTTGATTAACTTAATTAAAAGACTCTCGATCCTACCTCAGAAGTGAGGAATGAATCATATTTTCTGAGAAACTATCAATCCCCATAGCTTCCTAGTAATATCAAAAGTGAAATTTAACTGAAATGAAATAATTCACTATTCTATTTGATATGTTTTAACTAGAACTTTGACAGATAAAACCTAGAATTTGTAGAATAGTAGCGAATCCAGTAATGTATGACTTTGTCCCCTCAGAATGATCTCCTCATTCCTTCTGTTCACGTGAATATAGAAGAGCGTGTATATGCTAGCATCAATAGAAGAAGGTATTTGAATAATGGAAACTTTGGATATAGACCAAATATAATGTGAGTAGGAGAGGGACAACACAAGTGACAGAGCTTGGCGCATGTAATTCCTAGCGGGAATTATTGTAGGAATATAGCACAAGTGTACTAAGAGATTCTAGAATCTACCTTTTGTGAAGAACAAAACCTGCAACTCTAATGGATTCAATATACAAATGACACTACTCTTCTCTAGACTAATTTTTATGAACAACAATGAACAAGATTTGAAGCAAGAAGATCGAATGGCTTCAACAAGTAAAAGGAAAACTAGCATGGATGCAAACATGAAAACAAAATGAATTCTAAGCAAGAAATTAAAAGACTAAACAATGGAAATGAGAAGTTGAGGGCCTTTTGCTTGAAAACAAGTGGCTATTTCTAGAGTTCACATTCACCCAAAGGTGATTCCTATTAGAACTCTTTTACCATTAAAAAATGAAGAAACACTATTCAGGGAACATAAAACATTAATACGAGCTAAGGCAGTTGAGAAAAGTTGGTAAATGTTGAAAAATTACTACAAGTCGCAATCAAAAGATTGTGTTGGAGAATGCGTAAAGGACCGCCACCCTAATTAGGGTGGTGGTTACTGAGACCGCCACCACTGGCGAGGTGGCGGATTACATCACGAGAAGGTCAAAAAGCTAGAAAAAGAAAGGCAGAGGACAAAGAAAAGTACACAAATCTTAGGATGCT
>CM031240.1:62971343-63057412 GCA_018340775.1 Taxus wallichiana var. yunnanensis
TCGCATTGATAACACGGATCAAATTATCTCTATGTAGAGGTTGGAAGCCATGTAGTGTAGGAGAAGTCAACGGGAGGGTAATAATCATCAACACAAAGCACATTCCAACTTAGCTCTTTGTGTAGAGAGGATGAAGGCATTTGTGTATACGAATAATTCATCGGGAGGTGAAAAAACCAAGAAACTATGTCGGAATACTAATGAAGCTTCTAAGACCAGTATGGGTTCTCCAGGACTGATTGGCACAAGATTTTGGGTTGAGTTGGAACATTCATTATAGAATTGTAAGTTTATTTATACTTATGATTGGATCATTTAAATGAATTGGTTCAATTATTAGTGATCCTGGAGATGTAGGCAATTCTTGAACTCCATTATCAACTCGGTGCATTATCTTTCATTATTACATTGTATTTTGTTTAAGTTGATTATTTTTGGGGTCAAAAATTAGAATCAAATAAATTTCCTAAAGGGTCCATTGGTCAACCAATTTTTTTGGCCGGTTTAAGGATCAATTTTGGTATCGAGTAGGTATTCGAGTGTAAAATGGTTATCTATGAAGAAATTTTTATATCAAGAACAAGTTATCACATGTGGTTATAATGAAATAGACTTCTATCGAGTTTATATTATGTCCCATTGTACTCACTCTGCTAGGTACTATGTTGCACATGGTGCATCTACATCGACGATATCATGCATGTCATATTGTTGAGATGAGGCAGAGTATAGAACTCCTACGGTTTGTGTTGTGACAAGGATTTCATCGGTAAAGGACCCAAGGAGAATAGGATGGTCCTCAAGTATGTGCACATTGCTCTATGACTAGGCATGATAAGGAACAATGTTGGTATTTTTCCCATACCGAGGCACGAGGTGGTTCCAAGCGTCTAAATGTGGAAAGTAAAAATGCACTAGAAAATACTATTAGTAGTGTTGGTATCAGTAACTCGGCTTGAAAAACACTCTATAATACAAAGAAGGAATCTCAGTTGAGGAAACACCTACAGTTCATGGAATCAAAGAAGCAAGAGTTTTAAGACGATTTGAGACTCAGAAATAATTCCTTAGAGGATTTATCACAAAGTTACAACATGAGCTTGGCTAAGGAAGAGCTCCTAGCAACATTTCAAGATGTTGAAGAGTAGGTAAAGAAAGGTATGCCCACCAATACATTTCAGTAAGTTATTCATTAAATTTTCCTTCCCATGAAAATGTAAATCCTACTTTTGGTGAATTTGAAAAGTAAACTAGAGGTATAAGATCAAAAATTACTTTCAAACTGTGATATTAAAGAAAATCCCTTAGTGTGAATATCCAAGGTATCATTAACCCTATTGAGGTGGAGGAAATACCTCGATATGCAGATCTAGGATATAGTAGTGGTAAAAATGAGGCAGGAGAAATCTCTAAGACAACATCGAGCATAGATCCCAACCCACCAGTCCTCCCAAGCACACCTTTGTAGTAGGGAATAGACTAGAATATCTAAGTAATGATGAGAGAAAATAAAAAAATTCATCCCCAAGATATATGATTGTGTCTTGTTTGATTAAAAGAATGAGCCTATAATAACCCCAAACTATTGTGGACATGTCCATGTGCTTACTATGGATCCAATAGCGATTGTGTGATTTGGTGTGGAAAACAATAGAAACAAACCAAGAGGGTTATGGCCGATGAAGATAATGGTAAATCTACCTAATATTAAGAAGAATACACAGGACTAGAGCCACCAAGTAGGTGAAAAATTCGAGATAGGTTTATCATGCCTAGTTTTTCTTTCAAAATTTGTAATCAAATCTCTATTATAAATTTGTCATGAAGACTAGTCGGAGATTATCTATCCCGATTTGGAATTAATGTGGCACCAGGTAGAAGGTAGTGGGCCCAAGTTTCATAGGTCCTAAGATCAAACCAGATTGATTTTATGAGTAAAGGAGTAGTAGTTTGAAGGCCATCATGTCAGCTGCAAATATCTCTTTGAGAAAGCACGGAGTTCTAGATCCAGATGCAGAGGAAAAGAATATTTTTGGGGACAAAAATCCTCTTGATGGGGAGGTGTGATCCGGATATAAAATTATTGGGAAAAGTTTCCCTAAATCTCCTAGGATCATTATAGTACAATAGAAGGCTTTGAGATATTTCTAGCGCTATTGGAATGTGTAAAATGGATACCGTATGCTCTAGATGTAGTCCACACAAGAACAAGGTGTTCATAGGATGAGGAAGCAGTATGTGGGCATGGGTGCAATAGCAAATGGGTCATTGTAGCATCATGGAGAAAAAATAAAGGGTTTTCAAACCTCTGGTCTTTGACGAGTGATTAAAAGGTTTGAAATAGTGGGGTCCACTTTTTTTTCTTAAGGGGACCCAGCCATCATAGTACTCTATGTAGCTCATCGAGCTAAGCCTAATCTATGCATCAATCTACTTAGTGAGTTGGTAATCGATGAATGCATCAAGCCAATTGGAAAGTTCATGAAGCGAGCTAGAGGGCTAAAACTGAGTTAAAGTGCCAACTCATATAAACACCACAACCAATGGTTGAATCAAACACAAAAAGGTGGAGCATGCATAAAGTGTAAGAATTATCCCTCTTATAACCACAATGGTCCCAATTATGGTTCCATCTAATTTCACCACTCCCTTAGAGAGTGACTCATATTCAAGAACAAGTCGATCCGTTATTTGTTTGGGAATTACTAAGTTGTTATCCTGTGAATATATCATGCAATTGTGCACTAGATGATTTCCTATAATAAGAGACACATAGAAGGGTGGCGGCTTGATGTCCTTACATGATTTATTTTCCTTCTCCTAAGTTTTATGGTGAGAACAACGTTTTTCTTTCTCTTTGAACATCTTATGTGGTGTGATAATATCAACTATAGTGGTTTGTAGAATATCTTTGTGTCAGGATTCCCACATGGAAATTCTTACATTGGTTTTCTTCATCTGATCTATGATATTGAAATGGGTACCTGTGGGCTTCTACAATAGATGTATGGTACTTCCTTTCCTTGTTTCTTCAATCTACAAATTTTATTTTCTTGGAGGGTCCATAACATGCCACAATTTGGTAGTTTTCTATGGATTTCTTGTATCTGTAGGTTTTCTAACATGAGGATACGAGACTAGACGAACAAGTAGAAGGATGTTTTCTTTCATGTCTTCTTTTTGACCTAGTATTTTTGGCTACACTTGATGAAGAGCGTTGGGCCACTTTCCTATAGTTGATTGATTATACAAAATTCCTTTATTTGCTAATTTACAAGTGAATTATCACTCGACGGATTTCATGTGTAATATTTGGCTCCATATTTTCTTCCACGGCTATATTTTGTGGAGTGAAACCATTATGCACTATTAATTCCTGGCTAAGGATTCCATTGGCACAATTTTCTTGATTATTGGGAAGATTACAAGGAAAAAAAATCATAATCTTAGACAATATTATTTAGTATTGGGACCAAATCCTTGGGTGAACTAGTCACATTTGGATTGTAAGACTAGAATTGTTTTGTATGGGTGATTTGATTTGGTGGAGATGCTTGAAATGAAATTATGGCTTGTGTGTGATGAGGTTTTTAGGTTGGTATGGGGTTGTAAGATTCGATGTTTTGAGCTTGTTTCCTTTTCAGGGATACCAACTCATTTCCAAAATTTTGTAATTATTTCATGACCTCCTGCAAATCTCTTGAAGATATTACAAGGGTGGATGTTTGACTCGAGATCTAGATTCTTAGGGATAGTATGGGTGTTAACTCGGGAACTTGATGAGGCACAATTGTCCCTAGCTCTGTAAATATAGGAATTGGAGGTCTAGGGAAATTCTCCTAGCTTTGAATGAGACTATTTTCAGCCCTAATAGCAATGTCATAAGCATTTGGTAGAGTTCTACCCACCATGGATTGAATCATGACTGAAATGTCACTATTTAAATCCTTTAGGTAATATAGAAATGCATACTAAGGGGCAAGCCTTACCACTTATGGAATTTGTTCCCAAGTCCTTTGAAACTTGTTGTTGAAATCAAACATTGGCTAGTTAGGCACTATTTTTGTTGTTGTCATCTACTCCAATAAGGATATTTGATCTTATTTATCTTGAAAATGGTTCTGGAGAGATTCCCCTAACTCATCCCAAGTGGTAATAGAATTTATCCTTAAGCCTCTAAACCATTACAAAGCTTAAAAGAAGCCTCCATTAGCCTCACCACTACATTATCTTGTGTGGCATGGTATATAGAACAAATTTTAGCAACATCCTTAATGTGCTCATCAAGAGTTGTGGTGTTATCTCTATTGATAAAAGAAACACTCTTCGGGGACAAAACCGAATATTATTATATTAGGGAAGCCGTAGAAGTACTTCCCCCATTAAATGTGACAAAATATTGATTCCTTTGATGTGCCATGAATAGAATAGGTCTTAATACCTGGAAGATAGTGAGAAGGACCTACCAGGAGGAGGAGTAGAAAGAACTTGGTTTGGAGGTGATGGGGATATTTGAATCAATCTTCCTCTTCTCCTTCTTCTTGGTGATAACTGCAAATAGTTGAATGGTTGTTCTCTTCTTGATCTTGTCTAGATTCTTCTCATGAAATGGGCACTTTAGCTACTAAAACCAATAGATGAGATAGTCATAGTCTTCAAATGTGTTAAAGAACTACCTCAAAAGGATGAAATCACTAAGTTACACACCAGACTTTGTGGAAGAACCATAATGTCCCACCGGTGTACCAAAATTGTTAACACCAAAATTTGCACCCATGAATGCTCATTAGCGAGAAAATCAGAATTTTGGGTAACATGGAATTTGATCTTGTAGGTTTAGGACCTACAAAATGAGATCAACCTCTAGAGAAGGTTGGTTCCTCTACGTTTTATCCCACCAAAACTAACCTACACTATTAGAATGCAACAAAACTAACACTATCTATATTTTCACAAGGATTTGGGGTTAAGAAGGAAAGGGAGAGAGGTTGCAAACTAAAAGAAGGTGATGCACCAAACTAAAACAAGATTCAAACCTTGGCTTATTAACACAGTTCAAACTATCACATGAGAAACCAAAACAAACTTAGATCTCTATAAAATATAGATACATAGACTTAAAGAGAGACAATAGGGTTGAGAATTCACATTTAATACATGATGCATGAAGGAAAACCATAATTGCATTTCATTAAACAATATCATTTGCATTTACAGAATAGAGACCAATCATTTCCATGAAATATATTTTCCAAGGTTCAAAAGAAAGGAATTCTAATATAAAAACTACAACTCTATAGGAAATAAATATCTTTAATGTGCCAAGAGCTTACATTTATATTATTTTTCAAATGGAGGAAGGGGAGAAAGCAGAGGGGAAAATAAAGGATTTGTTCATTGAATGAGTATGGGCTCCTATGATTGGTCCTTTGATTTAACTTTTATTATAGATTTGGTCACCTCCACATTTCATCGACAATTATAGCACAATCATTTATCCCGGTGCATGCCATCGGACTATACTAAGTGATGCCATTAAATTTCGTTGGTTGGGGTGGTTGTGCATTTGGTTCTAGTTTAGTGTAGATTCTCCACCTTCCCTTATATTTTGTAAGCTTCTACCATATCCTTTAATATTTTCTATGTTCTACGGACCCTCACAATCCTCCATACTATTTTGAAGAGATGAAATCCTTCATATCACCCATAAGGGCCTAACCTTTGATCCATGAATACTCCTTTTGTTCCACAAGTTTGAGAAAAATCGTGGGACATTACATTTAGTGAACCTATGGAACACTAAACTAGTGTTCAACAAATTTGAACTCAACAAATCCCTTTGATTCCTTCACGGATAAACAATTATGTGGTACTTGAAACCATCTCTTCTTTTCCTAGGACTTGTTTCCTTAGTGTTTTCAAGTTTGAAAGAATGTTGTGTAGCACTAAATTCAACCAATTTCCACATGATTCCCTACACTGTTGATTCTTTTATTCAACAAGTTAGGAGAATCCACGGAACACTAAACTTTTACTTCCACAGTGAGACTAAAGTATTCTCTCGTGGATTTTCTAGATCATGAAAATGGTTAATTCTTTTTAACATGTCATCTAAAATAACATGGGTTATAATTTTGATAACAGAAAATCTAATTCCTTGTGAATTATTTCATGGGACATTGGAGGGATAATTTAATAATCGACCATTTACATTTTACCTTCTAATTTCACTTTTGTCTAAATATATTCCCAAAAACACATTTTTCCCACTTTCCCAATTTCCACTTTTATGAATAGTAATTTATAAGATTTTTTTTTTGAAAAGTTATCTATGACATAAATCATGGGCGTTCCACCAAGCTATAATTTTTCATTTTTATGTGGATACCTTATCCACATAATATCAATATTTTAATGGAATATCTTAGGATCTTTATCCATTTTAACACAAAGTAATTAGGTTATGATCAAAATTTAACACATTCAAATTTGATGATTTATAATTTGATATCAATTCAACCAACTAGGTGAAATTTGGAACTTGACTAACCTTTCATAAATATTATTAAAACCTATTATTTTATTTTTCCATATAAAGATTCCAAATCTTTAGGGTAAATATATTAAAGAGCTATTAGAAAAAAAATCATGAAAAAATCTCTAATTATGATGATTTACTACTTTATCACGTTTTATCATGTGTCCTTGGAACAATGTTAAAATACCCTCCTATGATCCCCTTTTTTTCCTCCATTCTATCTAGATCTATTGAAATTATTCCCATGTTCTTAGTTTCCTCAATGTGTTTTTATTCCAAAGTCATTTATAATCATTCTTATTATATATTTTCAAAGCCCTTAATATCATAACACGCAAATTCCAACCCTTGTTTAGTAGATTTCCATTTACTATAACCCATGTTCCATAATATATATGAAATCTCGAGTTACCCTTTTCTCGATAGTGAATTCATACCAAAATATCCGCTAGGATACTGATAAATCCTCTAATTCTAATTCTCATATCTTATTTTCTTATAATATAACTATATTTTATTTCATCACTTTAGGATTTCATAGCACCAAATGATATTTACAAGGTGAATTCATGCCCTTGGCATTCGAGAAAGAATAATCATTGCACCCGATGATGAGGGAAATTCCCCCTTTTCCATGAGTAAAATGTAGAAATAATCAAACCATTATTCATACATTTTTAATGGTTTATTCTATTTGATTCTATTCCTTATATATCTTTTATTTTCATTTTTAATTATTCATTAGTTTGATGGTGTTAGTAATTGAATTTCAAATTTCATCATCCTACAATTTGTACAACTTAAAAATTATTCTTTGTAGCACCTCTCCAAAATTTCCATGGGTATTATTTGATATTATTTATGGGTAACCATAAACCTATCCTTATGTCCAAATTCATGTTTAGAATATTGTCCCTCCATGGTATTTACATCTAACACCTTGTTTTCCCTTAAGTCCCTTTTATCTACCATCAAGGTTATATCATGTAACCTTTTCATATGTACCAGCTATAACTTAAAAGTATCTCTTTGTATCTTACTGTCATATTTACATCCTCTATTTCCACAATGAATAAAAATACTAAGATCATTTTTTTTGAGATTGCATACTACTTATAACTCAAATCAAACCTAATTTGATTAAATGCCTCTAATCACATATCATCTGTTGCACCTTCCACTTCCCTTACTAACATCTCACTACATATTTATTCTTCTTGAGAGGAAAATTAGAGTATTTTATAGTTCCCTCTAGTTTTGCTTCCTTTGATGACATTGACTCTGTGTCATATTCATGATTGGGATATTTGAATTGATATTGTCTGGACTATTTGATTTGAATAATTATGTTTTTGTCGTCGCATTTAGACTTATTTCTAACTCATTCTTGGTAGGATGATATATGAGGCATACAATGTCGATTTACTACACTTATCATTACAACTTGGATTTGATATAATGTTATGGATAATGTTTACATGAATTATATTTTTGATAGTTTTCATAATGGTTAATTGCTTTGAATATATATATATATATATATATTTCATCTTTTATCTTAATTATGTTAACCTAACTTGACAGATTGTGTATGAGGCATACAGTGCCAATTTACTATTGATATCATTATTGCTTGTTTTGGTGATGTTGTTTTGGATGTTATTAAAATTAGATTTAGATGGATTATATATTGGTTGTTGGGGTTGTAATATTAAGCAAAAACTATTTAATTAAAAACCCACCAAAGACATATAATGTGGCAGATTCCCAAATTGTCACCAAGTTTAAATTTAAAATGTAAGAGTGGATCTAGACCACTCACCTTAATATATAATAAGGAACTCTCTTTAAGATTGAGAGAGTGAAGACATAGAAACATGATAGCCAAAAATTCAATTAGGTTGATGATACATGATGTGAATGGAGTGAAGTATGATCTATAGTCATGAGCATATATATATGATAGTTTATAATTCCTCCTTTAAGCTGTAACTATTGGGGATTCTGAAATAGTGGGTGTCTTTGGAGTGAAACATATTTTCTTAATAAAGATAAGTGAATTTTCAGTGGGTTTTTTACCGAAACGTTTTCCCACTTAAATCTTGTGTCTTTTGTTCATTTACTTTCATGTTTATGTATGCAATATAATATCTAATTCATTATGTGATAAATTCATTATAAATTGTTCTTCAAACATAAACTATATTCCTCGGCAATTTATTTTGGTGGATATATAAATTTTTGGTATTATCAATCACTGCATTTCCTAACATCGTATCAAATCTGGTTTTTATGTTTGTATATGATAGATTTGGTTATTTGTGATTTATAGGTGCAAAGAATCTTGTAGATCTAAAGTACTTGAAAAATTTCAAGATCCACGACACCTAAACAATGTTGTACATTTATTTAAGTCCTACAAGGTGCACAAACCTAATTCATGTGGATTAAGATAAACTTTGAGTGTTTGAATGATTTATAATAGTGTGGGTAGTCATATGTTGTTATTGACTCTACATGGTCAACTTTTTTAATCTCCTTAGTCCTTCCTCTATTTTTAAGACCTTGTGATTCAACCTTGCTTTGTGGGATTTTCCTTATCTTCATTATTTTTGTGATTAATTGTAACTTATTCACATGTTCTCGTGGCCTTATTATTTCCCATTCTTTCAAGCTACATTTTATCGTTTTTTATGACTTTACTAGAGACACCTAAAATTGGTTATTGATTTAGTGTCCCTCTCATCTATTTAATCATGTTTACGTCACCAACTATCCACCACTTATTCCAAATTTAATTCATCCCATCACATCTTACCCATGTGATTAAATATTAAATATTTAATTACGCTTCTTCCCACATCTTAATCACTTTCCACCCCAAATTTAATCTTATCACATCTAAGCGGGATATTTTCCGTAGTCGGGATAAGTCTTATCTTTCTCGAAATCGATCATTTTTGGCCACCTCGGGAGTCTTTTCCGCGATCGGCGCCGACCCATATGGTCGGCGCCGATTTTTTAGGAGCGGCGCCGATTATAAAAGCAAGTCCAGAACTCAGTTCTAAGGACCGAAGAGACCGAAAAGAGATCACGAACGAGTGAAAAAGCGAACAGGCGAAAAGAGAGCACTTACGCACGAACAGAGAGCGAGAGAGATACAGGGTGTGAGAAAGAGAGATCCTTTTAGCATCAATTGTCTCAGATTGGGACAGATCCTGTCCAAATCAATCCCTGAGAGGAGCACCGTTACTCTGTCCCTGTCACGACCATCTATCATCTGGTGACTCTGTTCCAGTATCTCGCCAACTTCGGCACATCCAATGAGACCACATTCACCTTCCAATTCTCGAATCTTGTCGCCTGATCCACGATCGATTGATCTGTCTCGATTGACGCCGATCTTATCCGATCGCGCCGACCCTTCTCAATCGGCGCCGACCCGGTCTCGATCGACGCCGATTCTACCCGATCGGCGCGATTTCTCTGCGAGATAGGTAAAAGGATACGAGTAACAAAATCCGGCATTTATTTCATAGTTCCTTGTTTTACTGTACTTTACATCTGCTTTGTTTAGATTCTTATTACTGTGATCAGAAAATCTAGTCTTTATTTACATCTTTTATCATGTATGCTTCTTTTCTTAATTGAAAACGTGGTGACATCCACCAGGAAGCTTATCGCTTCTCGGACCCTTCTCGGGCGAGTCCACTTAAATATCTTTTAACGTGGTCTTTTTCTGTCAAGCATCGGTGTTTTGCAGGTTATTCGGATCTATTGTGCGAATTGCTCGTGTGCGCCCATCTTGTCTACATCGGCTTCCTCATCCATCTACATCTTCGGATCTTATCCATCAGGTATCGATTTTATTGGAGTTTTCGGGTTTACGTGTTTAGTTTGGTGCATTAACTTGGACAGGTAACAAGCGCGAAATTCTTGATCTACATTACAGCACGCCTTAGGTGGGACTGAACCAAAGTCCCTTATTGGTAAGTTCATTTCTTTTCTAGTTTTGAACTTTGTTCCTTTTCTTCAACGATTTCTATCAGTCTATTTGAGCATTTACATTCATCATTTCAATCTTGCTTTTAGGCGAAATCATTATCTTGAAATTTTTCTATTTCCTTAAAATAGAAATTTTTCGTTTCGCCATTATCTGGATGTATCTTTCCGGATCTTATTTGTTGTTTGCTTGATCTTTTCTTGCGAGCACTTTTCTTGTTCGTGAGATTGTTCGAGGGAAGAGCTCAACAACGCGCTTTTGAAGTCCACACACCTTGGAGAGCTAAACCTACAGGTATTCCTCTTTTTTGGTGTTTTCTCCTTTTTAGGATTTCTTTGTTGGTTGTCTATCACATCCAAACACTTCAGTTTTTGGTGCTTAAAAAGAACCTAATCGCATTTGGGGAAAAAATCTGTTTGACTTGTCTTCATCGAAATCAAACACTTCGTTTTTAAGTGCTTAAAAAGAACTTTTCCTTTGTCATTGCTGCATGCTTTTCATCTAGTTTTAATTAGGCTGGAAAATTGATCAAAATCGGTAGTGACACTATTTGATTTTTCACCCTTGCACACAAAGCCAAAATCACTAGGTATAAAGCATCTAAACAAAACTCCTTCCCTGGCCTCGCCTACTTGGAAGTGATATCCAAGAGGAAGAGCCTACGCGGTACTCGGGCCGTGCTATAAATTCACGAAAGATTTTGGTATATATTGGCAAAGCACCCGACTCCCTTATCACGGCGGTGTGTGAAGTGCGGGGTAGGCCCTATATCAAGCCACGTACCGGTCTTTTACTGAAGTGCCTTCGGGACTCCTCACCAAACATTACCCAAACCATCCTTAGTTTGGCTATCTGAGTAGTTCCTGTTCTAAAAAGCCTTCCCTAACATTTTCTTTTCTTAAAAGCATCAAAATTTAAAGGAGATAATCACTTGCGCTGCTTGAATTGTTTGTGCATTAGTTAGGACAATCTTCTTTCTTGCTTGTTTATGACGGTTATCACCCGGTCACAATCTAGGAAAATGGCCCAACAGGTTCCTTCTTCCTCCGAAATCACCACCGGCGTGGATGTTTGGCACCCCAATCTTCCTCGGGACCGCTTTGTTAGTTGGTTCCCGTCATGAAATCATATAATCCCTTACTATCAAACCAAAGCGCCTCCATCACGTCCGGCTTCTCCTAGTCCCTCCGAGATATCATCTGGCTCGGAGTATGTTCCTCATGGGGATCCCGAATTTCAGGCTTTCCTCGATCGCAATCCAATAGCCCTCATGGACTACCTAGTACACAAGTCGATCCAAATATCGACCAAGACCCACCAATCAAACAAGTGTACAATTATCCTCGTGGATCATCCCAGGCCTTTATAGAGCAGTTTGCACCATCTCTCTTGCCTCGAGCCACGGAGAAGGGCGAGGCCCCTATGCCTCCCTTTTCTCTTCCACCTACCATGTCGACTAGTTCTCAAATAGTCTTACCTATCCCTAACACCGCAGTTACCTCGAATATTCCACCACCTACTTCTGAGAGGTCTTCTGCCCTTGCTATAATGAATGCGTCTGCACACCCGCATGTTGCTGTTAATTCATCTATGCCCTCCATTGTGTCCCAAGGTCAGTACCTCTTCATGAGCCAACCCCCTCCGAATAGTCAGTTGGCTCCTACTTCTCGTCCTCTAGGGGGTATTTCCTCCAATGTTCCAGCAACTGTGACCTTCGCCCATCAGCTAACATCGGCACCCTTAATACCTAACCCGGCACTAGAAGGCCCCTTTCAGGTCTTGTTCCCCAACATGTCCAATCCAACCAACACCCATGTTCCTCAATCCATCCCGATCCAATCAACAAACATAGGAGTCCACCAATCACAGGCTCCATCCGTCATCCAACCTTCATTTTCTCAACCACTTATTATCTCACAGCCTACCTATACGCAAGCTACCTCACAGCAAATACCCCACCCGGTGTCACCCAGAACACCTGGTTATTCCTCTTATCATCCTATCCATCAACAGATGAATCCCCCATTGACACCTCAACAACATCCACCACTTGCTTCTCATGTGGGACATACCAATGTACCTCCTCCTCAATCGGACGTGGTTCAAATTCTCTTCAAGAAAATCACAGACTTGGAAGCCTCCACAAAAGGGGCTCGCCCTTCATACTCCTTTGAAGAAGTATGTAATGAACCCATTCACCCCTCAGTAGCTTTCAAGCCTTATCCTCCCCAATGGGAACTTCCTAAATTTTCAAAATTTCATAGTCGGGAAGACCCTCAACAACATTTGCGAGCATTCAAACATGCTTGCTACCTCATAGTCCAGGATCAGGAGCTTATGCTCCGTACCTTTCCTATGTCTCTAGCAGGACCTGCTTTAGACTGGTACAATAACATTCCTCAACATTCCTTATTTTCTTTCTCTCAATTGGCCCAAATGTTTGTTGAAAACTTTTCAATAAATATCGCACATAAGATCTCGATCACAGATCTTTATAACATTCGCCAATTCGATGATGAGTCTATTGCAGACTTTGTCGCTCGTTGGAGAGGGATAATCAACCAATTGTCTTTCTCCCTTCCTCAATCCCAACAAATCGAGTTGTTTACTCGATCTTGTGCTAATCACATTTCTTCCACTTTAAGGATCCAAACCTTTCATACCTTTGAGGAAGCCTTCACGATGGCACGCAAACTCGAATCTCGTGCCATTGAACAAGGAAAGCTAAAACTTCGCTCCAAATCTAAACCAGATTTCTCTCGGTTCACCAAACCAAATTCTTTCCCTCCTAAAGATAAGAATCAAGGGTCCACCAATGCTATCGTATTAAAAACATCCAGAACCGATAGTACTCCTAATCAACCACCACGAAGAGATTCCTCATCTTCTCGGAAAGGGGCTTCATCATCTCGATCCTTCGCTCCATTGGGGGAATCATATGCCTCTATCTTAGAAAAAATGTTGGAGGTTCGAATGATCGAGCTTCCCCCCATTAGGAACATCGATGAAAGCCAAGAACGTCCATTTTGGTACAGGGAAAACGATTTTTGCCACTATCATAGAACCAAGGGTCATGACATCGAACGATGCCAGACTTTCAAAAACCTTGTCCAAAAATTCATTGATAAAGGCGAGCTTATTCTGGATAACCCAAATGCTCCCCCAAATCAAGCACTGGACGTTTTTAAACAACCCTTCCCCAATCATGCCCCAAATCATAATTCTTCGGAATCTCAAAAACCAAACACCCACACTATCAACTTCATTTCTACTGAAGAATCCGCTTCTGAAACCACGTCATCTACAAACACAGCAATCGAATCAGAACCCTCTTCCACTTCACCAATCACTGGAATTCCTCCATCTTCAGATAACCCACCTTTGAATATTCCTACATTGCTAAGCACGGAGTCATCTCTCTCCGCTCCTTTGTCCGATCTCCCATCCATACCCGAGACAGTGTCTTCCTCATCTGTCTCATCATCAGACATCCTTTCAATGCTCGAGGCAATTACATTCCTTCGAGTTTCCACTACAGACACATCTACTTCTGTTGCTCCCATTCCCGCTACAACTATGCCCTTGGTGAACATACCTATAATCGTGCCGACTTCGACGGAAGTGTCTTCGACTTTGACTCTTCCTATCTCTTTTCCTACAGTAGTTCCACCCATGATCACTACACCAAAAGTGGTCCCTTCGCAAGGAACTTCTTCATCACTTACTTCTTCCATCACTAATGTTACTTCACCTATTAAGGAAAAATCAAAAGAAGTAGCACCAACATCTATACGCTCGGTTCCTGAACCTAAACCGAGACAACCAAAATCTAACATTACACCATCAATATCTCCCCATTTGCTTCCCCAAAAAGGTTACAATCACCTTATGCCGTTGAAGTCGTCACCATCCCTGAAAAAGGAAAGCCCATATTTCGGACCATCAAAACTCTTGGTGCTCTTCCACAAAAATCTCTCTCCACGCCTCATAAACGATTGGATTTGCCCGCTGAGAAGGCGTCTTCTTCTACACACCCATCAAAGCCATCATCTTCTTCTACAACACATTCCTCACCAATACTCCGAAAAATAGACCTACCTACTAAAAAGACGTCACCTCTTCTATCAGGATCATCATCTTCATTACCAACAACCAAGACACCCTATCTTCCTCCAATTTCACCTACTTTGGGAGCTTCTTCCTCTTCTAAACCGACATTATCTAAATCATCAGTACATTCGACCAAGCAACCCCCTTTGCCTCCAAAGACCGCAAAATTTGTCACATCTCCATCATCTTCAAAATCTATTTTAGGGGCTCCTCCTCCACCAAAGTCAATCATGTCTCACTTACTCCCATCTCAAGTGCCCAAGACTGCTCCTCCAAATGTCCAAACAAATAAGAGGATTCCTAAACAAACTGTTAAACCGAACATGCAAGTCCTCTTACCTCGGCAGTCGGTTAATGTGAAAGAACCATCTCCATCATCTCTATCCTCCTCTTCGTCTACTGGATTCTACACCGAAATCCTTCATCAACTTATCCAATCTTCATCCATAACCCTTCCTCCGATTAAACCTTATAACCCTAAAGGAGTCAAACCTACCTGGTTTAACTCTGATCTGATTTGTGCTTACCACCGTACTCCGGGTCATGATACTGAGGGATGTAAAGCTCTTCAAGCCGTTATCAAGAACCTTCTGGAAGAAAGTGACCTTTTGCTGGAAGAGGAGGAACAAGTACCTCCTGTCACCTTAGCCCCATCCAAACCTCAACCATCCACTCAGACCTCTAGTGGTTCCACTCCACTTGATCTTCCACCTTCTCAAATTGACACAATCCATATCGCCACTAGAACCCAACACTATGATAACCCATCTTCATCTTCAGCATCTCGACCACGGGTTGTCATTTACGCCCCCAAGGCGTTTCTCCTTCCTCATCAGCACCACGACCCAGGGTCTCTATTCGTGCTGCACCCCGGGCTCAAGTTCCCGTATCCGTTGAGGAGAGTGTTATGAAACAACTCACCCAGGCTCCGGTCAAAATGTCTCTTTTTGACCTCATCCAATCCTCTCCACAACATCGCCAGGCCCTAATTGATAATCTGCGTCGCATCGCAGTGAATTCGGATGAGCCCCAGCCCTTCGAGTGGGTTGTTGGATTGAATAGACCATCAACCACCATTTCTTTCGAGGATTCGGAAATTCCTCCTCTTTCTTCAGAGGATTTGGAGGCTCCCCTCTTTATCACAGTCCAAATCAATAACACTACCTTAAAACGTGTCATGATCGATAGTGGAGCTGCACTCAACGTCATCTCCTCGCACACGTTTGAGCAACTTAAGTTACCAAAGAATGTAGTGTCTCCCCGCCTTTAAGCCCCTTCGATCATTTAACGATCAGGCTAGCGATCACTCTAGGAACTGTGGTCTTACCCATTCGAGTAGGTAAGAAGCTGCTTCATGAACTCTTCTACATTGTCGAAGGAAAATTCCACTATAACATGATCCTCGGACGCTCCTGGATTCGCGCAATGCATTGTGTCCCATCCACCCTCCATCGATGCTTAAAATATCAATATGAGGGCAAAATATATACTCATCCAGGAGATCCTTTTCCTTCCACACAATGCGACATGACCACAAGATCTGCCCCTTTAAAAGAAAATCCATGTTCTCCTGACGGGGCCTCATCTTCTTCCATACCTGCAACCAAACTACCGGATTTACAAAATCTGGAAGAGACATTGCAGCGTTTCTCACTAGGAGAGCTTCCTCTCTTTTCTTTCGATGCCCATCTCAAACCTAATGAGTATGGTAGACCAGACAAACAACCTGAATATCAACCAGGTCTCGGTCGCATCGTCACCATTGGTCTGCCCAATCAACAGACTAATTTCATCTACGGTGGTTTTGATACACCTCACTATCGCCCAGATTCTCCTCCTAAGACCAAACCTTACTCAACAGGGTTTGATTATCTACAGAATCCCACGTTTGCAAAAACTTATCTATATCGATGCGCGTGGAAAGGTTTTGGCCTGGGAAAATATGAACAAGGTATACATGACCTCAAATCCATTCCTACTCTCATGCCACATCAGAAATTTGGTTTAGGATTTAAACCTCTTTCAAAAGCCACCGTCACTATTCTTGATGAGCCTCTTCCTACTGAAGAACCACCTTCCCCCACTAAATCAGAAGCATCACTTGATGTGAGACGATGACATTTCCCATCCCACCTAACTTTTTTTTTTATCAATACCATTTCCTTGGGGCCGTTAGCCTACGAGACTAACAATCGGTCCGCTTCTATACCATTAATCTTCCTGAAAATAGTTGGAGACGACTCTCCTACTATCACACTATCCACTTGTGCGGATGATGATTACTGTCCTCACCTATCTAGGGGCGGAGGATTCATATCTTCCCAAGACTATTCCTTGACACGTCTACCCTTCTCAACGAAGCCACTTTATCGACCTTAATATAGGGACTTACAAGACCCTCGCATCATTAAGGTCGGCCAATCCCTTAATCCACGGGAATTAGGGGACTTTACCGCTTTTCTTTCCAAACATCGTCAAGCCTTTGCTTGGTCATACGAGGATATGCGGGACTCGATCCCGATATTGTGGTCCACAATATCGTTACTCTTCCCAACATCAAACCAGTCAAGCAAAAATTACGTAAAATGCACCCTAGAGTAGCCCTTCTTGTTAAAGAAGAATTACAACGCTTGCTCTCGGCTAGCTTCATCCAACCCATCGATTATCCGCAATGGGTGTCCAATGTAGTACCAGTAACTAAGGCTCTTTGGGAAGATTCGAATTTGTACCGACTTCCGGGATCTTAATCTTGCCTGTCCAAAGGATGATTTTCCTCTTCCTAATATCGACCAACTCGTAGATTTAACTGCGGGTCATGAGATGCTTTCTCTTATGGATGGTTTCTCTGGATATAATCAAATCCTCATCGCACCAGAAGACCAACATAAGACTTCCTTCATAACTCCTTGGGGGACCTTTTGCTATCGTGTCATGCCTTTTGGTCTTAAGAACGCAGGAGCAACCTATCAACGAGCAATGACCTACATCTTCCATGATCTCTTGCACAAAACTGTGGAGGATTATGTTGACGATCTCCTCGGAAAGTCTAAGCGTCGTCAGGATCATCTTTTCATCCTTGCACCTCTCTTTGAGAGGCTTATCCGCTTTTGTCTTCGTCTAAATCCATCTAAATGCGTATTTGGCGTTCTCACTGGTAAACTTTTAGGTTTTATCATTTCCATCAGGGGTATTGAAGTCGACCCCGCAAAAATAAAAGCCATCCTCGAGATGCCTCCCCCGTCTAACTTGAAGCAACTCCGCAGTCTCCAAGGACGTCTTCAATCGGTGCGTCGTTTTATCTCCCAATTATCGGACCGTTGTCAACCTTTTCATCATCTCCTCCGTAAGAATGTTCATTTTGAATGGGATGAGCATTGCCAAAAGGCCTTTGATGATCTCAAAGCTTATCTTCTTTCTCCACCCGTGCTTACACCTCCACGCGAGGGGGAACCTTTCTATCTTTATATCTCTGTGACTGACCATGCTCTGGGAGCCATGATCTCGCATCGGGACACTTGTGGTAAAGAACAAGCTGTCTATTACATCAGTCGCACCCTCCATGAGTATGAGACACGTTACTCCGAAGCTGAAAAACTATGTTGCGCTCTCTTCTTTGCAACTTCTAAGCTTCGTCATTATCTCCTTAATCACAAAACTTACATTGTCACAAATGTCAATCCCCTCAAAACAATTCATGCAAAGCCTTATCACAATGATCGTATCACTCGTTGGCTTATGCTCATGACGAGAATTTGACCTCGAGTTTATCCCATGAAAAGGCTATCAAGGGTCGGGTTATTGCGGATCAATTAGCAAATGCTCCTCTTAGGACACTCAAGACCCCCTTGCTCAATTCCCGATGAGTATATCCAACAAATTGATTTTGGTCTATCTCCATTTAAAGTAAAGCTCTTCTTTGATGGATCGAATGCCGGCGAGGGGAGGTGCGGGTTTCGTGATGATTCCTCCTTGGGAGTACGCCTATCCCGATTGCACACAAATTAAACTTTGAGTGCACCAATAATATGGCTGAGTACGAAGCTCTTGTCTTAGGTCTTCAAAATGCCATTAATCTCGGCGCTGCGTCATATTGACATCTTTGGTGACTCTGAGCTCATCGTTAATCAGGTCACAGGTGTCTATCAATGCAAGAATGATATCCTTCAAAAATATCGTGACATCGTTCTTGCCCAACTCCAATCTTTCGATAAGATCACTATCCAAGCCATTCCTCGTACTGCAAATCGATTCGCGGACACCATGGCCTCTTTAGCCTCCCTTATCCCGCCTTTTACCGAAGACTCGCGTCTTTATGTGGCTGTGCAACGATTAGATCAACCATCTCATCTTGGGCAACTAACGTCAATCAATGCTGTCACAACCCATACTCAGGATGAGTGGTATCAACAGATAGTTGATTATCTATCTCATTCGGTCCTTCCTCCAGATCTGACTTCCAATGGTAGAAGATCTTTTGTCCAACGCGCCAACCGCTATACTATCCTAGGCGGGATTCTTTACAAACGCGGCTTTGATGGTATTTTGCTTCGATGCCTCAAAACCCATGAATCATCTAAAGCTATCCAGGAGGTCCATGACGGTATCTGTGGTGGACATTTTAGTGGCTTAGCTGTAGCCAAGCGTATTTTACGTTTGGGATATTATTGGCCTTCTCTTAATCAAGATTGTTGTGAATACACTAAGAAGTGCGTCAAGTGTCAGCAACATTCCAATCTCACGCACATCCCTAGTCAGGCTTTGCAACCTGCGGCGGATTTGTGGCCTTTTTCGCAGTGGGGTCTTGATCTTATTGGTCTCATCAATCCCCGTTCTTCACAACGTCATCATTCTATCATTACTGCCACTGAGTACTTTACTAAGTGGGTAGAAGCTATCCCTCTTTCTTCAACAAAGGCTAAACCCATAGTTGATTTCGTCTATCAACACATCATTTGTCGCTTTGGCGTTCCACATAGGCTAATCACAGATAATGGTAAGTCCTTCAAGAACGCCGATTTGCAAAATCTCTGCAACGCTTTCAATATCAAGCTCAGTTTTTCTTCTCCATACTATCCTCAAGCTAATGGTCAAGCCGAAGCGTCCAATAAAACTTTGCGTAGTATCCTCAAAGAGTAACTAGTCAAAATTTGGTAGGGATTGGCATTTACATATCCCTTTTGCTCTTTGGGCTTATCGGACTAGCATTCGTACCCCTACTGGTGCTACTCCTTTCTCTCTCGTCTATGGATCTGAGGCTGTCCTTCCTTTGGAAGTCCAAATCCCATCTCTCCGTGTTTCTCTCAGAGAATTTGTCTCCGATGAGGATTATCGTCAAAATCGTCTAGCACAACTTGAATTATTAGATGAGCGGCGTCTTAACGCTCTTGAGCATCATCAAGTCTATCTTGAGCGTGTCAAACGTGCTTACAACAAGCACTTGCAACACCGTGACTTCAAAATTGGTGACCTTGTTCTTAAGGAAAATCAAAATGTCACTACACTCGAAAGGAGTCAACGTGGTAAGTTTGCTCCCAACTGGATGGGCCCCTACATTATCACTCATAAATATGGGTCTGGGGCTTATCGTTTATCCTCCATGGATGGTGTCCCTGAAGCGGAACCTCTTAATGCTTTGCATTTACGGCCCTTCTATTGTTAAAATTTATCTTACACAAATCTAGTCGCAACTCAGATCTTTCATCCGTCCTAATAACCAGTCATCTACTTTCGTGGTGATTCGAAATTGTGTGGTTCTCCGCTTATTGACTCGTTTACCTTAAATATGAGTATCGCGGCTCTACTCATTGCACGTTTCTTTTGGATATGTTCCTCCTCATGGTAGGAATACCTTAATTACCACTTCATCTGTCCCAAGTACTTATCTTAATCGGATCTGCTCGGGGCATGAGTACATGTTCTTCTATGTTCTCCTCCCCTTCATCTGATCTATCTAGGTCTAAACTCAGCTTCTTCCAAAAAGTTTCAAAAAAAAAAAAAAAAAAAGAAAAAGAAAGAAAGATGCTATCCAAAAAGATAGACTGATCCCTCGAAGGACAGCTATCCATATATTATCAAGTGAATCAAAAATTCTAAAAATATAGACCATACCCTCGAAGGATGGCTATCATTCAAATTCAAAATACAGACCGCTCCCTTGAAGGACGGCTGTTTCTCAAAGAAATATTCAAGGCTTCTTGTAATCAATCAGCCTTCCAGTCAGTTTATACACTTGTTAGCATCACTGAAAGACTTCCCGCATCGATCAGTCTTTCCATATCAAGCAAACTTCCCGCATTGATCAGTTTGCTTTTCTGTCAAAATCATGAAGCTGAGATTTAAGACCTTTTGTCGATCATATGGAGAATCCTATTTTCCACTATGGACATGTATTCTGTCCCTTGTAAGTTCCGACAAGATACTTACTTACTTTTCTTTCCGTTTCTATCCTAGATCTGGTTTGCGACTAGTTAGTGTTAGGTTTATTTTAATCTTATATAGGGCCTTGTATGCTTGGTCTTTCGGTTTCTTATCTGGATTTTATCTATGGTCGGTTGGAAGTCCGACTTATCATTTCCCTTCTTTTCCGAGTGTCTTCTCTTCTAAGTCACGGTTGTTTCCGCTTTCATCTTTGGCTCTTGCATCCTGTTAAATTGACATTTCACATGTTAATTCAATCACAATTTATCTTCTATCAAAATTCCTCTTATCTATCAGGACATCTATCTTTATTCATTTCTCATTAAAATTACATCTATCTATACATCAAACACATCTATCTATCTATCCATCAAACACATCTATCTATCTATCCATCAAAATATCGAAAAATACGTACATCTAAGGTACATTACATCTATCTATATCTAAATCTATCCATCAAAATGTACATCTAAGGTACATTACATCTATCTCTATCATCACATCAAACACATCTATCTATCTATACATCAAACACATCTATCTATCTATCCATCAAACACATCTATCTATCTATCCATCAAAATATCGAAAAATACGTACATCTAAGGTACATTACATCTATCTATATCTAATCCATACATCAAACACATCTGTCTATATATCCATCAAAATATTTAAACACATGTACATCCGAGTTACATCATGTCCATCTATCAAAGTTCTATCCACATCTATTTCTATCATCTATCAGTCTATATCTATCCAATCACATCTATTTTATCCTCTATCTATATCCATCCACCCATGTATATCAAAATTAAAAGCATGAGTACAATTATATGACAAATAACGTGATCAATCTATATATACATGTGTGTTTGTACAAAAATGGGTGGCTTCGATCAAGCCATCTATCTGATGCCTTCCATCGAGGCTACATCACTATCTGAAATACAAAATCTATCAAATCTCTATATAGTAAAATCTGACGCATGGAGGACACTATCCCCTCCACCCTCCTCTGCACCTGGCTGTCTCTCCTGGCCGCCGCCTATCGAGCTCGATGCACCTGCTGCTGGAGGTCTCGGCCCACCCCGATCTCTCCCAGTACTCCCTCCACCCGAGGCTCCGCTCGCCGTAGCCGTCGCTGCTCTCCTCCTCGCCCCGTATCGAGGCACATCTGGGGCATGCTGCGCTAGGGCATCCTCGTAGTATCTCACCTCAGCGAGGAGAGGGCGAGTATGTGCTCGGGCTCACGGTGCCGGTGCTCGTAATAATGCTTTGCTTTTGGGCTCTTGGCGCTGCTGGTGGTACCCCTCCTAGGGTCGTACCCTGTGTGCCAGACTCTGATGTGGCACCTGTCTCCCCATACTTGGCCCTGAGGGCCTCCCTGTGCCGAAAGTAGCGGTCCCTCTGCTGGATCGCTGTATCTCGCTCCTGGCGAGCGGTGTCTCTCTCCACAATCAGGGCATCCCTCTCCTCCGTCAAAGCCACCGTCTCCTCCCGAGTGCTTCACTGATGTATGCATGTGTGAGGGGGTGGCATGCTCTCCCTCTAATCTGTCCAGTGTAGCAGCTATGTCCTCCTCATCAACATCTATAGAGGGCGGGAGATGTCGTGGAAGCTCGGTGTCGTACCATGCTGCGTAGCCCTCATCCACCCCCGCGTCATCATCACATGCATGCAGGGGTGGGGCCTCTCTCAATGGGTCTGCCGGGATCAAAATCGGCAAATCCGTCTCTCTGCTATCCCGCCTATACGGCGTGTAGGTGGCCGGTACTGTCTGTACTAGGCCAAACTGTCTCAGTATCCGCATAAACGGGACTCGCTCCCACATATCTGGCCTACGGCCCCTGACCACCCGACTCCGTCTCAATGCTGCCAAGTGGGCATCCTGACCAGCCCATGTCGGGAATGCCCGATATGGCCTCCAGATGACCTGATCTGGTGTAAGCGTCCTGAAACGCTCAGAGTACCACTCGGCTGATCTACCTGTATCTCCTGCGGCCATGTCAGCCCGCCATCTCCGAAATCCATAATCAACACCCCCCACTGCTGCTGGCATCCAAGGAAGCCCGGATGGCCTGATCACTGCTATATGCTCGTATGCCCAGCAATGAAGCACAAAGCTGACATCGATCCCTGTCCTCCGACCAGTGGTGTACATCCATAGCTCATAATATACTTGAGCTATCAGGGCATCGGCAAAGGCAAAAACCTGTCTGTACTGCAAGATGTCGCAAACGCAGTCTAGCAGTAGCAATGGGAATCTCCCACCTCCTACGAGTGCAGCGGGGCAAAATAGATATCGCCATCGAATCAAGGCTATCCACTTGCTCAGGGGGCTATCCTGCTGTCTTGTGAAGCTATCCTCACGCCCCGATACTATCTCGAAATCTTGCTCTGTCTCTGTATAGTCACACCAGGGGCCCTCTGCTGCTCTCAGAGTGTGATCTCGATCGGGTCCCCGAGTGTCGGTGTCGAGGATCCACGAATACATCCTCATGGGTGATCGTCATCTCACCCGTCCTGAACCAAAATGTGCACGTGTGGCTGTCCCACCGTCGCACTAGTGCCCGCATGAGCTCTACATCTCGTGGCACTCGTCTATAATATCTGAAACCCCCGAGCCCGGCTAGCTCTAAATGCTGCCAGTCTGCATCTGTCACATCAGGAAGGATCGTCTCCAATAGCTCAGGGATGGCATCCCTCATATGAAGAGCCTCTCGTGCCTGCATCCACGACATCACCAAACATAATTAGTCTCTTATTTCCCCAAATCTCATCTTCCAAAACAATTAAAAAAAAAAAAAAAACCTATATTTCAATCGGCGCCGATTTAATAAAATCGGCGTCGTTCATTTAAGTCGGCGCCGATTTACCAATCGACGCCGATCCACAACAAATCGACGCCGATTAAACCAATCGGCGCCGACTGCCTGGCCGGACGTAAACCAGACCCTGGCCTCCCATGCACAAAAAATCAAACAAAAAAAAATAATAAGAAAAGTGGGTTCAAGAATGACCACTTACCCCAGGTCGTGTCCTCCTGCGCTTCTGTCCGCTCCCAGAGGCTTCCATTGTGTTCAAATCACAAATCTATCTCTCTCTGAATCAATCGTCACGTTGCAAATAAATCGTTTACGTTTTCCGTTCGCATATTTATATGCGTCTGGATTGGTCGGCGCCGATTTTTTTGGTCGACGCCGTTTGTTTTGATCGTCGCCGATTAGTTTGGTCGCCGCCGATTTTCCATATCTTTTTGCCATAGTGTTGATGCTTGGCTTATTGGTCTATCTGATCATTGTGATGTGCTGAATTTTGCCTTTTGACGCATCTTTTAGATATCCTTGTCTATTTCGGGTTTGTTCCCTTTGCGTGGGACACTCGTACTTTTTGGCAGCTTAGAGTTACGCGGGTCTGTAGGCACTAACGTCGTCTGATTTATGGACCGTCTAGTTGTCCCTACCAATGTGTCTCTCTCTGATCTTTGACTATTTTTGCGGTTCTCCTTACACTCATGGAGTGCAGCAGGCACTAACGTCGTCTCATGAGGAGACCGGCTAGTTTTCCCTACCAATGTGAGTTCCTTGGGTTCTTTGCCTTTTTGTTTATTTTTATCGTCATCAATGATCGGATCTACTCCGGACATCCGACCGGCATCCTGCATTTTCATCTACCTCTTTCAAACTCGGGATCGTCTGCATTACTATCATCCATCCCATCCCTAGTTTGAGGGGATCACATCACCACAAATTCTTCTCTTCTTTCGTCTCCTTGTTTTTGTCTCATAACCTTGCTTATCGCAAGTTACTTGACAAAAAGGGGCAAAATGTAGACACCTAAAATTGGTTACTCAATTTAGTGTCCCTCTCATATGTTTACTTGCTTAGGTAACCTGGGGCACGTTTACGTCACCAACTATCCCCTTGGGATATTATCCAATTTGTGATTTAATCACTTATTCCAAATTTAATTCATCCCATCACATCTTACCCATGAGTGATTAAATATTAAATATTTAATTACGCTTCTTCCCATGCATCTTAATCACTTATCCACCCCAAATTTATTCTATCCATGTATCACATCTATTTTTAATCTTCCCTAAGCGGGATATTTTCCCGTAGTCGGGATAAGTCTTATCTTTCTCGAAATCGATCATTTTTGGCCACCTCGGGAGTCTTTTCCGCGATCGGCGCCGACCCATATGGTCGGCGCCGATTTTTTAGGAGCGGCGCCGATTATAAAAGCAAGTCCAGAACTCAGTTCTAGGGACCGAAGAGACCGAAAAGAGATCACGAACGAGCGAAAAACGGAAGAGACCAAAAGAGAGAACTTACGCACGACAGAGAGCGAGAGAGATACGGGGTGTGAGAAAGAGAGATCTTTTGGCATCGATTGTCTCAGTTGGGGCGAGATCTGTCCCAAATCAATCCTGAGAGGAGCACCGTTACTCTGTCCCTGTCACGACCATCTATCATCTGGTGACTCTGTTCCAGTATCTCGCCAACTTCGGCACATCCAGCAGACCACATTCACCTTCCATTCCCGAATCTTGTCGCACGAGTCCCGATCGATTGATCATCGTCTCCGATCGGCCGACGCGATCTTATCGATCGATGATGATCCCTTCTCTAATCGGCGCCGATCGCGGCGCCGATCTCCCGATCGGCGCCCGATTTCTCTGCGAGATAGGTAAAGGATACGGTAACACAAATCCAAAGCATTTATTTCATAGTTCCCTGTTTTCTGTACTTTCTGTCTGCTGTTTAGATTCTTATTACTGCAATCAGAAAATCTAGTCTTTATTTACATCTTTTATCATGTATGCTTCTTTTCTTAATTGAAAACGTGGACTGACATCCACCGAGGAAGCTTATCGCTTCTCGGACCCACTTCTCGGGCAGTCCACTTAAATATCTTTTAACGTGGTCTTTTTCTGTCAAGCATCGGTGTTTTGCAGGTTATTCGGATCGATTGTGCGAATTGCTCGTGTGCGCCCGTCTTGTCTACATCGGCTTCCTCATCCGTCTACATCTTCGGATCTTATCCATCAGGTATCGATTTTATTGGAGTTTTTCAGGGTTTCTGTGTTTAGTTTGGTGCATTAACTTGGACAGGTAACAAACGTGAAATTCTTGATCTACATTATTAGTGCGGGAAATCGAGTCGGAAGGAAAGAGGCATAGGCTCAGCGTCGAGAGGAATGAGAACAACGCTGGCTCCTCTGTCGCGCTGGCATTTGGATCCATCGAAGAAGAGGGTCATTGGATACGACTCCTCCCTGAGGGAAAGAGTAGCGATGAGTTCGTCAGGGAAATTAAAATTAATAAATTGTGCCCTGGGTAGAGGGGCTTCCACGAGAAATGATCTGTGTGTGGCGCGTTTGTGTCCATCGAGGTCTTGCGATGGTTTTTCCTTTGATTGATTTCTAGTGGACAAACTCAAGGTTGAGGTCGGCGAGGAGCATGAGCCATCAGGCGATGCGTTGGTTTAGATGGGTTTGGCATACATATAATGGATGGGGTCCGTGTTGGTGATGACAAAAGTTTTGTGATTCAGGAGGTAGTGTCGGAGTTTGGTGGCCACGAATGATAGGGCTAGGCACAAATTTTCTACATGTGTATACCTAGTCTCATAGTCCACCAAAGTATGAATTATATAATAAATGGCTTGTTCACGATTCTCGGAGTCATGATGTGCAAGCATGGCCCCTACGGTGTGGTCGGTGGCGGAAGGTAAAGGTAGAAAGGGTGGTCATCTGAGGTGGGATAAGCACGGGTGGTGCAAGAGATAAGCTTTGAGAGCCTCAAAGGCTTGGTGGCACTCTTCGCTCCATTAAAAGTCAATGTCTTTTTTTTAAGGAGGTGATGAAAAGGTTGACATTGATCCAAGAGTTATGAGATGAAACGCTTAGGATAGATTAGAGCTTACCTTGTAAACTACGCAATTGTTTGAGGTTAGTAGGTGGGGGCATTTCTAGGATAGCTTTGACTTTTGATGGGTTGACCTCAATGCCACGTAAAGAGATGATAAAGCCAAGAAGTTTTCCCCGAAAGGACACCAGACACATTTCTTTAGTTGAAGATGGATAGAATATTGTAACAGCGATCAAAAATAATGGTTAAAACATCGAGATGTTCACTATGATGTTTAGATTTGCCAAGAAGATCATCGACGTAATCTTCAAGGATAGTGTGCATAATGTCATGAAAAATGTAGGTCATAGCCCGCTGATAGGTTGCACCAGCATTCTTAAGGCCAAATGGCATTACACGATAACAGAAGGTTCCCCAAGGAGTTATGAAGGTAGTTTTATGTTGATCGAGCAGGGGCAACCAAAATTTGGTTGTATCCTGAAAAGCCATCCATGAGAGAGAGCATCTCATGGCCCGCAGTGAGATCAACAAGTTGGTCAATACTAGGTAGGGGGAAGTCATCCTTAGGGCAAGTGAGGTTAAGATCCCAGAAATCCGTGCATATCCGAAGTCCCCCCGTCGCTTTAGTGACAGGTACGATGTTAGAAATCCATTGAGGATAGTCAATAGGTAGGATGAAGGAAACAGAAAGGAGTCGTTGAAGCTCCTCTTTGACCAAGAGGGCAATGCGCGGATGCATTTTTCTCAATTTTTGTTTAATTGGTTTGGAATCGGGTTTCAGGGTAATGTTATGGACAGCAATGTCAGGATCAATTCCTGGCATGTCAGCGTAGGACCAAGCGAAAGCTTGGTTGCGAGTACAGAGAAAGGTAGTAAAGGTGACCTATTCTGATGCGCTAAGGGATTGTCCGATCTTCACAATGTGAGGATCCTCCTCTCGTGTGGATGTTGATTTCTATAGTAGACTCATTCAACATGGTTTGAGTTTCAGATGGTAAGGCGCGTTGAATATAAGAGTCATCCGCACCAAGGTAAGTGAGGATGGAGTCATCATCCTAGCACTCAACAACATTAATTGAAGGTGAGTCCTCTTCAATCATGTCTGGATACAGAAGGGGGATAGAAGAGGGGTCCTCATTATCGCGTTGATAAGTGAGAGGACCTAGGAAGATAGCATTTATGAAAAAAAAAAGTTAGGAGGGATAGATTCGGGATCTATCGACTCTATGGGTGACGAAGGAAAAATGGGTGATGATGGTTCGGTAGGGGTGAGCGTCGTCATCTTCCAGAAGACAACTGACACGAGGTTCCTTCGGTGTAAGTGTTCCCGAAATCTGAGACCACTACGATCATTGTGCTTGCGAGTAGTTACAGGAATGATTATATGTCGGCCTTGTTCATAAAGACCAAAACCAAAGCCTTTCTAAGCACAGCGAGTCAAGAAGGTAAGGGCGAAACAACGATTTGTCAGGTATTGGAAATCAGATTGGAAGGGAACCACACCAAGAGGAGGCTCAGGGGCAACGGAAGATGCGTCGACACCCCCATATGTTAGGTTAGTGCGGCAGTGAGGTGGTCACGCAGAGGATTACTTCCCCACATGGCCGGTCATAGGTAGGATGTGCATGTACCTGTCCGTACTCCTGTGGGGTATGGAAAGAACTAACGTTATATAGGTGATACTCCCCCAGCGTAAGGCGTTGAAAAACATCTACTAAGGGGTCTGCGTGGTTGGGATGTTAGCTGCGGGAAGGGAAGTGGTTTTTGCGACGGTGATTTCTTGGGTTGAAGGTGTAGGTGCTGTTGAAGTGAATGGTAGAGGTGTGGTTGAAGTGGATGGTTGGGTTGGATGAATGGGTGTCTTGATTGGTACAAGCACATCATTAGGGCAATATAACATATTGCAGGTTTTAAAGGGGGGAGGATCATCTTTTACGGTGTAAGACTTCCCCTCGTACTCAAATTTTATGCATCTATGTAAGGTTGAGGGAACGCATCCCATAGCCCGGATCCAAGGGCAACCTAGCAATATATTGTATTGGAACTCTCCCTCAAGGACATAGAAGAGTTCGGGTAAAGTACATGGTCCTACATGAATGTTAAGGATCACGGTGCCTAAGGTAGAGGTAATAGCATCATTGAATGACCACAACATGATGGGGTTGGCACACATGTAGCTAGAAGGGATATTCATTTGTTGGAAGGCTTTTGAAGAGATGATGTTTAGGCTAGCGCCCCCGTCAATCATAACACGACGTACCCGAATGTCCCGGACGTAAGCTGAGATGAAAAGAGCAGGGTCAGGATCTTCTGTACCAAAGTCAACAATTTCGTCTTCGGAGAAACTGACTGCAGCAGCTTGTTGTACAGAGACAGAAGTGGTTGGGGCGGTAGGTTGTTTGGTGAGGGAAGCAACGTGATTGGGTGTTAGAATGGAGGTAACAGGCAGGGTTTCATTAGGTAAGACCTCGATCCCTTGAAGGATTTCAACGAGAGCTTGTCGATGAGATTCAGAAGTCTGAATGAGATCATACAGTGTCATTTTTACAGGTGATTGGTGAAGCTGTTTGATCATGGCTCGGTGGGCAACTCCATTAGAGACGGGGTAAGCGGGTCCATGAATAACCACTTTAGGTGGTGGTGCAATCGGGATGGTGGACGGAGAAAGAGAGGATGCAAGTGTGCTTTCTTTTGCTTTCTCGTTGTTTTTCTGTGCTCTCGAGTAGCAACACTAATCATATTAATCTCGTGGACCTGAGATGAAGATGGTCGGGATAAATCATGGTCTTCGAGAGGTGGGGTTGTAATAATGATAGATATTGGTGAGGCGGGGACAGGTGGTATAGGAGAGGGAATTGAAGCTAAAGGTCTCTCCCTTCGTAAGTTGTCTTTCTTAACCTTTCTATCTGAGAGAGGTGACTGACGAAGGATGGCTTTTAAAGCTTTGCATCCCTCCACATCATGTCCTGGTGTGCGGTGATAAGCGCAGATTTTAGACTCATCATAACCTATAGGTCGAGGTTTAGACGGGTCATAAGGTCTAAGTGGGGGTAGAGAAATGGTCGCATTCTCCACCAACATAGCAAGGATTTTAGCGTAAGATCCTTTGAGTGGGTCAAAATCGAGAGGAGGATGAGGGTATTGATTGAGCGGGTTTCGGTAATGTTTGGGCATGGTTGGTTCGTACGGGTGGTGGTTTAGCCAAGGGGTGTTGACACGTGGTTTTAACTAAACGTGGTTTCTTTGGCGCAGGAGCTACGTTTAGCCGGTTAGATGATGAGGCTCCAGATAACGTGGTATCCGGAGACAATGGCGACAAAAGAGGAGTGACGGAAAACAAGTCCTTTGATGATGAAATTTGTTTAGGGTTGATGGGTGGACAGGATACATGAGGTGACAATGTTGATATACCCTTAGATTTCTATATGGGTGCGAAAGGCATAGGTCATTTTAAAGAAAACGCGAGGTATGATATATTGATGCAAGGTGGAGGGATGTGGTCCCAATATGGAAGGTAGGTGTGACGATGATGGTTTGAATTGTGATAGAGGCACGGATTGAGGTTCTCTCTCCTAAGTGGAGGGGCGGCTTTATTTTTGGATAAATCTAGTCACTTAGGTGGGTGTGTTAGGCTGGTATTGGTGAGGTCCCAAGTGTAGGGGAAGATTTGGTTAGGCTGACAGAGGTGGATGAGATACTGGTTAGAGATGCGGGGGGTGAAGATGAGGACATAGGCATTTTGAGTTTCTGTAAACACTTTGGGTATATGGTAGAGGTGTCTAGATCGGTCATCTACATTTGAGTAGAATAGGGGTACTCAAACGTTCCCATAGGACTCGTCATCTTCTCGGAGAATGACAGTCTCTTGTGTGTGAATTGGAATTTTTGTATGGAAGAAAGGTGGGTTGTGATTCCGGTCCACTCTGGTGTGATGCGGGGGGTAGATGAGGCATTGTATCAATAGGTGTTAAGAGGTCAACCTAGTCATGAAAAGATTTAGGCGATGAAGAACTAATAGGTAGGAGGGCATGTTTAAGAGGATACGTCATGGTTAAAGAAGTTGGCGATGTCGGTGCAAGAGATTTCGTCTAAAGATGACAAAAGGAGTGGTGAGCCTTCCTCTTGTGCAGCAAGAGTGGTAAAGGGGACGTTTGGGAAATAGATAGGTTAGATAACATCCGCTCGCAATCTTGTAGGGATGTGGTGTAAGAAGACTCATCTATTAGAAGAGAACTCTGGGCAGTTAACTCCTTTATGGGTAAAGGAATGATTTCGCTTTGGCTTGATGGTGGTGAAGGAGGTTCGGGCCCCTAGGTCAGTGAAGAGGCTTGATTCAAAATTTTCTCGATAGAGGCTTTTGGCTGGGAATCGAAGACTGCATGGATCTCATGAACACTCTCCTCGGCTAAAATATCTTGGTTTAGATTACTGTTAGAAGAATGATTCGGGAATGGTTTGTTGAATATTTTCAAATTTCGGTTAGCAGGGGCGTTAGGATTATCGAGGGTTATATCCCCTGCATCAACCATTTCCTGCACTATGTTTTTCAACATCTTGCAGTTTTCATGACTATGTCCTTTTACGCGATGAAAGTTACAGAAGTCATTTTCTTTGTACCAAGAAGGTATGGCACGAGTGGAATCAAACCCGGAGTGAGGTTTAACAGGAGGTAAGGTAATGGCTCCTGCTTTAAGCAATTTTTCCAATATTACACCATATGTTTCTCCCAAGGGAGTGTAGTTGATGGGTTCTGCTTTATACTTATAGGTGGTTTTTAGCGGGGTATTAGACGGTGGTTGGGATTTGACCATCACCGCGTGCATGGCTCCTTTTGATTTAGAAGAAGTGGATGTGTGAGGAGTGGTGGTGTTTGGTTTATTGGTAGAATCTGGAGTCCGAAAATTGGGGTTTTTGTTGCGCAACCACAATTTCTCTTCTTCTAAGGCTCGAATTTCTAGTTTCCGAGCCATGGTAAAGGCCTCGTCAAATGTGTGAAAAGTTTGAATTTGAAGGGTAGGAGAAATGTGCTTAGCGCATGCCCGCGTAAAAAGTTTGATAAGTTCAACCTGAGGTAAGGCATATGTAAGTTGGTTGATAAGGCCCCGTCATCGTCCAATGAAATCTGCGATAGATTCGTCTTCAAATTGTCGGATGGCATAGAGGTCGGTGATAGATACTTTCTTGGCAATGTTAATGGAGAAATGATCCAAGAAAGATTGGGCTAGTTGGTTAAAAGAGAAGATTGAGTGTTGGGTTAAAGAACTGTACCACTCTAAGGCGGGTCCTGATAAGGACATGGGAAAAGTGTGGAGTAACAAGGCATCATCATGAGCAATCAAATAACAAGCATGTCTAAATGATCGCAAGTGTTGTTGAGGATCCTCTTTACTATTAAAACAAGTAAATTTCAGCAATTCCCATTGAGGAGGATATGAATGAAGGGGGACGAAGGGTGAATAGGCTCCCGACAAACTTTCTCGTATGTCAAGGCGCTACGATTCCCAAACAAGCCTCCAGTTTTGCATTTTGTCCATTATTTCTTTGATGAAATCCATGGTTGGATGAGATGATGGTGCGGTTGTGGTAAATGGAGGCAAATTGGGCCAAGGGCCTCCGCTAGACAATGGTGGGGTTAAGTGTTGATAAGGTATGGAGGATGAATATGTTGAGGTGACCGAATAGGGATGTCCCATATAAGATGTTGAGGTCACTAGGATACGTGTATGGGAATGAAAAGGTAGGCGGAGCTTGAGAAGGAAAGCTCGTGTGGATAGGTGGCAGAGAGCAAGTCATGAACGGAGCAGTCTGCAAGAGAGATGAGGTAGGAGCAGTCAGCGGTAATGATATGTGGGGTCCAAGATTAACCAAAGGAAAGCCAATCTGTGTCGTATGAACCTCTGAAGCCGTCGGATTGGGAGACGGGGCTAAAGATGCAGGAAGCAAGGCGGTGTTATCAGGCAGAGTGGGAGCTAAATGAGCAGCTATACTAATAGGCATGCCAACAAGGAGTTGACCATCGGGCGTACGGTCAGGGGCATGAGACAAATAGTATTGTACAGTGCTAGGATTAGCATCCAGAAATTTGGCAAATTCCTTATCTCCTACAGGAATTTTGGGGATCTCACTGGTGTCCGTAGGGTTCCCTATAGAATGTGAAGGGGGTGATTCAGGCAAAAGGCACAGAGCAGGCATGTGAAACCATGGCGGCGGCTTGCTTCCGAGTGATAACAACCATGGACAAGAGTACACAGTAGGGCTTCAATCTATCGGGAACAGAAACAGCCTCAGAATGGTGAAATTGGCGGTTCTTTGGTTTGTCGAAATTGTAAAGACGATGCTTAGATATCGGTCTAATAACCGATGTCGGTTAGACTATAGCCGACGTCGGTCAGTTAACCGATATCGGTGTAATAAGACTAGTGTAAGAAAATATAAGAAGCTACTGACTTGATTGTTAACAAAGCTTAGTACATTTATCAATTGTTCTGAGGTGATGACAGAAGACAGTGTATAACAGAGAAAACAAAACCAAAAACAAGCAAGATGCACACGCAAATCCAGACTAACCCTAGGGTTAATTTTAATTATCGTGGGCTTATGCCTTTAGACATAGAATGATGTCGAATCCTAAACAAAATACTTAGGGAAATTTCAAGTTTGTTTTGGCTTGTAAGGTTACCTCAATCGGGCGGAGGAATACCGCGGAAAAAGGGGGGATGTTTGAGCTGTTGTGTTAATTGTGAAGTGATTCGGTATGTGTTGTGCAGTGAAAGTAAGATTAATTTCTTGTCAATACCGTGGATATCACCCCCACGTGTACGACCTGTTACTTAATCTATGTTCACTAGAATTGAAAACAGCAAGCAAGAATGTGATGCACGTGTTTTAAACCCAAATCGAAAATGATATTCGATGAAGCAAAAGAGATGACTTTCACTAATGCAAAGATGTAAAAGCAAAGCAAGTTCTTTTACCAAAATAACAAAATACCTTGTGAATATCTTTAGAAGAAGAAAACAACAAGTATGCTCCCTATATGAAAGCAAGCAAGAAAGAAAGAAACCCAAAATGGGTCCCACTGGGTGTGCCAAAATGTTTCACGCGGAATGTTTCAGCTTTTTGGGAATAGAGTTGCTTCTATCCTTTCATTCCTTTTGGAAATAGATAAGGGTTAGGGCTAGGAGTAATACCTGTTGAATGTTGAGATGGTGTGTGCGTACCGTAGAGAGAGATCAAGTTGATTGCGAAGAACTCCCTTTTGTCTTGGAAGGACTACCTGCAAATAAGAACACAAGACCACAAGATTTTGATTAGACAATAAATGAGGGAACTACCTTGGGCCCAGGAAATATAACACTTCCTTTCGAAGGTGGTCAGTTCCCCTGCTAATATGAATTAACACGAAATATTGTAAAATAACAATTTAATTGCTTCGTTGAAACAGGTAGGGGGAAAGGCTGGTTTCTGGTTTTGAGTCACAATAACCGATACCGGTTTCTTCTAACCGATATCGGTAGGGCTATGTTTTAGGGGCTCTTGGTGAGGGTCGGTTGTAGGGTGGTTGTGATGTTTGTAAGGCTAGTAAATGAGTGGGATTAGGTAACGGGGTGATGAGAGGGTAGATGAATGATAGTTAGATGTGATGTGTTGCTGGGTAGTAGATCCAGGAATGGATTAATGACGGCTGTGATTCAAAAGTCTAAGAAATGTTATAAAAGAGGACGTGCAAGATACAACTTACTGGTTATTGACGAGGATGCAGGTCCAAGAACTGTGATGACAAAGGCAGAACTCAGGTAGGATGGCCTGACACCCAGAAGATGAGATATCTCCCTCCCGATGATCAGATGAGTATCACAGGGCTCTGATTATTCAGTTGCAGTCTTGGGCTTGGTCTCCTTCACTGCAAACTCTTCTTGTCTCTTCACTTGTCTCTTGCTTGGCTTAGCAAATCCGGATTCTTTTTTTATCACTTCTGATGATCCTGATTGATCCAAAAATCCTTCTTTCGACCTTTGTTTCTAGGTTAGGGAGGCCATTTACAAGGAACCGATGGCGGTTACTGAACCGATGGCGGTCGAGTAGAAACCCAGTATCGGTTCACAAAGTGGGCTATTTTTAGTAAAATAGCCAACTTTCCCTCCTTTTCTCCCGATGGATTAGTTGCGGGCTTGGTCAAGTGACTAGAAGGTCGGTTTTGGGTGCGAGAAAGGGTCATTAGTCATGGGTGTGGATGTAGACCAAGTTATAGGTCTTAATTAGATTAGTTTAGGGTTAGGCCTAGGTCATGATGAGGTGGCAAAATGAGGTGGTAGGTAAGGCGATGTGGATTTATTAATTATAAGATAATTAATAAATAATTATGCAAGGTTTAGGTGGTGAGGTTAGGTTATGAAATGAGATGCGGGTCACAAGGGGTCGTAAGACACAAATTTGGTGTCTACACCTTTCTATCTTGAATGAAATAGTTTGAACTCGCTCTTCGAAATGAAACTTCCTTGTGGATTGTTTAGTTTAACTTGTTACTAGCTTGCCGTGAAATTTCATGGGAATAGTTGTAGAGTTCGGGCAACTTTGGGACTATCATTTTTTGGTACTTCAGGAAAACCAAATCATCCCCATTTGACCTTTCTTGATTTCAGCTAACTTTTATAGATCAATGGTCGTGTCGATTCGGGAAGTGTACATTGAGTTTGTCCTAGAAAGGAAAACGCAATCATTTCTAGTCTGATTGTTTTGAATGAATGAGTCATGCATCATTATGATATTGTTTTCGAGATGGAATCCTTTCTCGTGCACTCCATAATATTATGAATCTTCCTCGATGGACATGAGTAAGAGATAATCCTTGTGTAAGTCTTGCTGACTTTTGAACGTATGGTTTCAGATCTCTCGAATGATATCTTCTATAATATAGGGTTATCTTAAGGCTTGCAAGTAGGATGACTATTTTGATTCTCTCCGTTCTTGGATTGGTTTTGGATTATTGTATTATATGTTGTATCTTAAATGTTGAATCCTTTTATTGGTTTCCTTGATTGATGCGGTTATGTACTTTCAACCTGCTTTTCTATCTTTTAGATGAATGGTGAATCGTGGGTAGTCTATATTGATTCTTCTTCTTATTTATTTAAGTTATAGGATGAATCATTCTAAATATGTACTATGTTGAAATGAATTTGTCATACATGATTCTAGAAACTTGGAAAAATGACAATAAGTTTTTTTTCGTTAAGTAACTCTCTTCATTACATGGTAAAGATAAATTCTATATTTCAATTCGAAAGTATTATGAAATAATTAGATGACAAGATTTATTGTTTGTTTTAAATAAGTAACTTATTGGGTCAATTCTTATATGATATAATGTAGTAGTTGTTGATTATATTATGCTCTTTTCTTAAAAGTGAATTCAGGACTTATTATTTTTACTTCTTTTATGGTTGTTATTACTTATGCTTATTGGTATGATATGTTATTTTTTCATTAAATCAAGGTTGTTTTAATGGAACAATTAGTGGAATGCACTTCGTTTTAATGCTTAGTGTTATCATGCTCGAATGATAGGCCCGACCCGTCTTAGCAATTTTTACAAATGGACTTCGTAAGTGATAAAAGAAGGCAAATTTTTTTATGATGTATTGGCTGATTTAAAGTTTGGTTCTTTTGTAAAGAATTTGATTCATTCTTGAGTTGTATTGAAAAAAGAAAATTTATGTTATTTTATGATCTTAATGCTAATTGACATGCGGTATGCCTAAAATGCATAGTCTTGTAAAGTGTATATTTTATTATGATGAATTGAAAAGTTTGGAGACCGAATCCAAATTGTGGTGTAAATTCTCTTGTACTTCATATGAAGGAAATAGTACTACTATCTTGTCGATATTCTTTATATCTGTTTGTATACCTATTACTGTTATCATTTAATAAGTTGGAATAAGGGAATAGTTCAATCCCCCTTACTAAGGTGTAACTTGCTAAGTTGCATAAGATGTTGTTCTCTATCTAAAGAACTATAGTATAATAATGAAATATGTATTGGACATACAATTAAACTATATGAGTTGTGAATGATAAAAAGGTTACATTAACCCTAACATTTAATCATGTAGAGGAAGACTCTTCCTCTCTCAAAAGAATGAAAAATAAAAGGAATGGTGGTTATGATCTTTAATCTTTGTACTTTGTTTTATATAAAGTAAACACTAGCTAAACCTAGGTGGATGATACACCTTCTTTGGACAACTAAGTTGCATTAAAATTAACTGTTTGATGTTTGCTACCTTGTTTTTGGGATAACTACTTGTTATGCTAAGTTAATGAACATAAATGCAAACATGAGTTAATGAAGTTATTAATATTAAATCAGATTAATTATGGATAAAGAACTTAATGAATGTTGGAATTAGGGTTAGGCATGGTTACTACAATTTGAATCTTAATCCAAATTTAATTATGAATTAATGACCACCAAGGGGTGTGTACATCATGATGAAGTAGTTCTAACGGATGTTGGCACATGCCAACTGCATGAATGTACCTTCAATAAGACTAAGGGCTTCTCAAGGATATAGTGTTGTAGTTGACATGTGGTAACACCCTTCTCGTATTTGTTCATCTAAATCTACACACATCTAGACTTGAACTTAGTTTCTCTCTAGGTCAAGTTAGTAGCATGATTAGAATAGGAAGTAGATTTCTATGACTCAGGGTACCTAGGCACATTTGGATGACTTAGGTCAGTTGAGTATGCCCATATACCCTAAGTCATCATGAGCGTCTCCCTATAAAAAATTATGTTGCTAACCTAGGGTTAGGGTCAAACCTTGGGCAAGTGGACTGACATAAGTCAGTAAAGACCATTCTAGATAATAGTAGAGTGAGGTGAAGGATGTATTACGAATTGATGAGTATGTCATCTAGGAATAGTAACATGAATAGTATGTTGAAAATATTTGGCCAAAGTATTGCAAGCTGCTGGTTGTGTTGTCCTATGTCACCTAGTTTAAAGAAACGTGATGTCAAATGAATATTGGTAACAAATATTCGAGATAGATTCTTTGAACAGATCACTCATACCACCTGCAGAGTAGTAGAAAACCAAGTATGCATAGTATACATAAATTATTCTATACTTTAAGACAAACATGAGAGATTGGTAATTTACCGATTCATTACAAGTTGCATATGGTTATCTCATTATGAGATTGATTGGCATGGAATGTGTGTTCTAAATGATGTTTTATTTAGAATAGAGAACATTGTGGTAAAAAAATTCCCTTATTTCTAAAGTCTTAAATTAGGAATGTTACAATTTTGGACATCTAACTCACTTTGTTTTTTATTTATGATTTCACAATGTTTGACTAATTTGTAACTTTCAAGTTTATCAAAGAGACCCCTACACCTTGCCCCATGCTACCAATAGGAAGCATGGGCTTATCACCATGGACAAGGCACATACGAGTAAGGGCATTTCCCTCCTTTCCCAACCCTACGTCACTAGTAAGAGACACAGGCTCAACACCGAAGGTTGGTAGGGCAAGGAAATGTGTAAAAATAAAATTTTCTGTGGATTTTCATTTGACTTACTTATTTGGGAAAAATGTTTAGAATGCTCTTATTTCCAAGGAGATGTATAAGGGATAGATGTGACACCATGAAGCTTCTAGAACAGACCATGAACAAAGACACCTAACCTAAGAAGAGACCAAAAGTAGAACCAAGTATGCATGCCTTGGTATGGTTATCGTCAAAACTTTATCTTTCTTATTTGGATTGATAAATGACTCAGAAGAAGTTGATGATACTATGAAGGTTTGAAGAGACATGATTTAAATGTTTTTCCAATGTTTTCAGAAGTTTTTAGGAATTTCTATAAGAATAAGTTCCTTGATCACAATTTTTACAAAATGAATGGACAGATGAAGATGCAATGCAGATGTAATAATGTACATATGAAAATGTTGATGGATCATGCGTAGTATCTCTTTAGGTGAAGAGAGTTTACAGATTCACTAAAATCCTCACCTTATAGTGTACACCATTTTTATAGCCTTCCACTACTCGATATGGACCTCACCACCTTGGTCTGAATTTCCTTCCCTTTCCGGTATTTTTTTCTATCTCGGATATCGAGTCTTAATACCAAATCTCCTTCATAGATATCACATTCATAAACCTTCTTGTTATATTTCTGAACCATCCGGTCAGCGTAAACACTTTGCCATTTTTATTGTTAAGTCTAGCCTCATCGAGACTTTCTAACTAGGAGATTCATGCTTCACGATAGCCCTCCTCTCCCACAATCCTATGTAGTGAAAAATGGAGACTAGGTATTTAGAATTTGAGCAAGTAGAACCACCTTAGCACCAAACACTAACGAAAAGGGGGTTGCCCCCATTGGCATTCTAATCGAAACTTGGTAGGCCCAAAAAGATGGAAAAACTTTAGGTACCAATCTTGTTTATTCTCCTTAACGGTTTTTAGGAGAATGGACTTTAAAGTCTTATTGGTAGCCTCAGCTTGTCCATTAGCCTAAGGGTAGCGAGAGATAAGCCGTGATGAATTATTTTGAACTTTGTACAAAAATAACACACCTCGAGTTTTGAAAGACATGTCATTATCAGAAATAATGACCTATGGCACCCCGTACCTACAAATGATCTAGTTCAAGATGAACTTAGCGATTACAGATCTAAGTATGGTAGTAAGGGGCATGGCTTCTACCCACTTGGTAAAGTATTATGTGGCTGTGATTATGAAATTATGGCCATCTGTTGATGAGGGAGAGAACTTCCCTATCAAATACAGCCCCATGTGGAGAAGGGCCATGGGGTTGTGATTGGTTGTAAATCTTGTGTCGGTATGTGGATCTCATGGGAGAACTCTTGACATTTGTGACATCTACGCACAAACTCTATTGCATCATGTTCTAGGGTGGGCCAAAAATATCCCATCTAATGTATCTTCCGGGTAGTGGCATGGCTGCCAAAGTGACCTCCACATACCCCACTATGTGATTCATAAAGAATATTTTCAGATTCTTTGGTGTCAACACATCTCAGCAACATTCCGTCAAAGGCTCTGAGAGAGCACTTGCTCCAAAATAATGTACTTAGCAACGATGACATGTAATCACCTTCTTTGTTGCGATGTTTCCCCTTCTAGGTATGTATGGTCCATGATGAAATTGACAATGTTAGTATACTAGGGACATACAGAGATAGGGGGACCTGGTTTCGATGAAGTACATGCACTCATCAGAAATTCCAAATCCACCAAATCACCCCCATCTAATGGATTTTCAGCTAACTAGTCTGCAATGATTTGACCCTTAACAGATTTTTGATTTACAAATGTTAACTCAAACTCACCCATTAATGTTATGAAATGCCCGACCTTTTTAGACAAAGATCCTTACATGAGGAATGTCCGTAAGTGGTCTGTGTTAACAATAACCCTTATTTCTTGATTGAACATATAATGCCTTAAATGCTTTGTTGTAAAAAATATGGCAAGGTATTCCTTTTCTGCCTATGTGTAGTGTGTCTCATAATCAAGCAATGTCTGACTAATGAAGTAAACTACACACTCTCATTTATCATCATCCTCTTGAGACAACATGAAGGCTAGTGAAACATCTGTAGCTCATGAATACAATATCAACGAGTGATCTAATCTAGGAAACATTAGCGTGGGAGGGGATAACAAAAATTGTTTAACTACCTCGAAGGCCTCGTTGCATTCTTCCATCCAATCAATGCTATAATCCTTTTTCAATAAATTGTTGATGGGATGAATAGCATAGGTCAAGTCAGGGATGAACCTTTGGATTACACCGAGTTTCCCAAGAAAATATCTAATACTAGACTCGTCTGATGGTGGAACCATTTCTAATACAACCCAGATTTTGGTTGGGTCGACATCAATCCCTCATGAAGATATAATGTAACCCAAAAGCTTTCCTCTGTTACGCCGAAAACACATTTCTCCATATTTAATGTGACACCGTACTCAATTAAGTGTGACAGATGATGTGAAGCACCTCAGGGTGATCACAATGCTTCTTAGCCTTAGCCATAGGTCATCTACATAGGACTCCAAAATCTTATGAATAAGATCATGAAATATGTAGGTCATTTCTCATTGGTATGTAGCGTCGGCATTCTTAAGACCGAATGGCACGACATCATAGTAATAAATTCCTCAAGGAGTTATATATGTAGTTTTAGTTTGATCCTCCTTGGAGATTTTGATTTGATTATATCCCAAAACCCATCCATGAGAGACAACAACTCAAATCCATCTGTTGCATCAATGATAACATCAATGGATGGTAATGGGAAATCATCCTTGGGGAAAGATTTGTTAATGTCCTAGAATTCTATGCAAATATGGATCTTTCCATTCTTTTTTAGAACGGGGACAATATTAGAAACCCATTACAAATAATCAATTGGCTTAATGAATCCCACGGAGAAGTTTCATTACTTCTTCTTTCACCATAAGGGCCACCTTTGTCTTCATAGGTCTCGACTTTTTCTTAGTCAAATTTGCATCCGGTTTGGTGATGAGATTGTGCACCGTGATATGTGGTGCAATTCATGTCATTTCTTTGTAACTAAACACAAAATCCTTTTGATGTTCTTTGAGGATCTGGGTATGTATTTCCACTTCCTCTAGAGTTAAAGAGGACCCCAGTTTTAAGATCTTTGGTTCCTCCTCCATTCTAATGTTTATATCAATCATTCCCTCGATTAAGGAGGAATTTCCCTCCTTGAATTCCGATTGGGCTGGAGGCAACTCCAAGTCCCCTTCTTCTTCTACCTCGTAAATCTCAAGATCCTTTCCTAGGAGGACTCAATCATGGGATTCCCAAAATAAGAAGAGGAATGTGGGATTAAGGAAAATTCTATCTCATGACAGGTAAGATGTAGTTCTACCAAAGTGTTTAAATAAGTTAAAGTTGATTCATCACTATTGACATGCTCGAACAATAAGACTGACTCTCAGTTTCTACGTATGTCAACATTGGGTTCATTGGTGTTTTACGAATCAAGGTTTCAGCCGCGTGACTCGAAACCATGACATTGGTATCTTCTAGGTCACTACTTGGGGTGAAGCGTGAAGAAAAATTTGCTATAGAATCTGCGAGAAGGTTTTGTTCATGTGGAACTACCTCAATTGAGATGAAATCAAACTCTTTTGTCGAACCTATCACTAGTAGTTTTGTAAAGTTGTAGATGCTCAACTCTAGTCTCATATACTTCAGATATCTGATTTATGACTAGTTGTGAATCACCTAACACCCTAATATTGAGTATTCCCATCCTCTTAGCTACGATGAGGCCTAATAGGAGAGCCTCATATTCAGCCCCATTGTTTGTGCATTCTAAATTCAACTTGAAGGGAAAATGTATAACCCTTCCTTCAAAGTGAAGTAAGGATCATGCTTTCCTCGGCACCAAAGTAACACTTGGCTCCATCAAAATGGAGAGTCCAATAACTACTCAGGAAGATAAACATTGAGTCCTCATTTTAACCTTCCCCCTTTACCTTGGTTACCTCAACCATGAAAACTTCATCTGCTGGAAGGGAACCAAGTCCCAATAGGAAATGAATCCATCTTAGGTATTGAATGGCTTCAAAATATATTTCAAGAGGAAATTCATATAAAAAAACATTGAGTGAGAAATATGATATATTTTCTATTTAATATATTAGGGTAGAAATAAAAAGGGTAAATAAAATTGTAATGGAAAAATGGGTAAGTATTGGCAAGAAATTTTTTCAAGTGGACAAACTTGTGGTTTTCTTTCCAATTCTCTAGGAATCTAAGTCCCTCTACTTAACTGTGTAGCTGCCATATATTCATGTGTGAGAAAATGTGGAATTCTGTGGTGGCCTTTCAATCGGGGATCTAACAGGCACTCCAACGACCTGCGGAAAAGCTAGAAATCTCTTGCTAGGGAACACTTTGTCTAAAGAGTGGGAAAGGGGAGTGAGAAAAGAGGTAGGAGAACTAATGATGCGAGTAGAAAATAATATTCCTTCACACACACTATTTAGAAACACACATGCATTTATGGGAAGAAATAACTCTATGAATAATAACAATACCAAATAGAATTCACTAATCACCAAGTATCAAGAAAGCCATTAGTTAAAGAAAGATAGAAACTCATTCTTCTTATATTGATTACTCAAATCCAAGTTGTACATAATGTGGGAATGGAGGAAATTTGAGAGTAGAGGATAGTAGAAGAAAATGGCAATCTCTTTTACTTTATCTAGGTACAATGCACTCTCGAGTTTACAATATCAATCGCCAACCCTTTGAAATGGGAATGGCATTGCAATTTATAGGATGGGAGGTGACTTATCATCTTCCTCATGACCCTCCATATGCCTTATTTCTAACTTTAGACTATTCGTATTTCTATCAAATATTTAAGTCCCTTTTATAAAATCAAGGTGACTTAATTTACATTATGTTTCTAAAGTCACTTTTAGGTGACTTAAAGGCATATCAAAAAGTGCAAAACCCAACGAAGAATTAGAAAATTTGAAGGGGAGAGAAATTTGGGGGAAGAGGAGAGAGAAAGAGAGAGAGAGAAGAAGAAGAGGAGATGTCTCCCAATGAAGCCTGTTGATCCTCGTTGATAGAAAGCTTCAAATGCGGTGAAATTCTAAATATTCAAACTCCTTGCACATTGTGAAACTCCTCCAAATTAGCTCATGAATGCTCGCCAAGTTGAATGAACTAAGATGGATCTTAAATTCCCTATGAAAAATGACTAGGATTCTCTTGAACAATGATGTCCCCTGAATGATTATCCTTGTACGACCCATTGTGCCAAAACTTCTTTTTGAGTGTAACTTACTATTTTTAGTAAGTGTGAATTGTGAGCCGAGATGACCTTTCCTGTGATGCTCCGTCTATGTTCACTACCTTATTCATGGAATCTTAAAATGGTGGCTTACCCAAAGTAATAGACCCCTATGTAAGGAGACATGCTATTTTTAGTAAGTGTGCCACAAATGTCAAATTGTGACAAAACAGATCTCAAAATTCCGGTTTTATTCCGAGTGGTTCCACAATCTACATTTTAAGTAATTCCTTCATCTGAACAAGTGGGAAAATGATTTTTCATTGGCAGGGGTAGAATACTGACAAAAAAACCATTCCTCTCGTATCTCGTAAAAAAATAGGGGCTTCATGGTGCAAAAACTAGTTCATGTGAAACTAGATTTTTCAACAATCATTTCCTCCAATTTTCAGGTGATTTCGCCCACTGGAACCTTGAGAAGTAGAGAGGTAGCTCACTGATTTTTTCCACTACTATATCATGGTGGCCATTAATGGAGCTTGAAATTTTTAGGTCTGGTTTTGTCTCTGTTCACAATGAAATCAACTCCATTGCGATAGGTTTTTCATTATGGTGCTTCATGTGAAATTTCTCTTCAATCCGGTGACCAATTTGATGGGAAATCAAGCTTTTTCCTTCATAGAGCCGGAAAGAGGATTTCTTCACTGTGAGCATTCCTTGCTAAAAATTGGAGGTTTTAATATTATTTTTTAATGGCCTTCAAGAGAGAAGAACTCAGAAATAAATGGTTTGTCAATCCATGCTCGGTTTAGAAGATTTCTTCAAATTTTGATTTCATGGCAATGGGGATTTCCACTATTCTTCTTCTTTGTTCTTCATTTCTTCTTCTTATCTTAATGAATTATTCTTATGAGACCTATGTGCCATCATGGAGTGAAGGATAATGTGCTGTAATGGAGTTGGTTCAATCTTTGGCAATGGTGGAGTGGTGGACTGGTGTTCTCTATAGTTTTCTTCTGGTAATGGAGAAGCAACAAGAAACAACTAACAGTTAGATTATTTTTTTCAAATTTTTGGGTTAGAGTTGGGGAATTTTTTCATGTTTGATGTCCCTAACCTCGTGGATGTGATGGGCATAAAATTCCATGGTGTTCATGATGACGACACATGGTGGCGATCCGGCGAAAGGAATGAGTGTTCAAAAATAAGCTTTAAAGCACCGAGGGGCTGGAAACTGGTCATATGGGTGACCAAAACACTCTCCTAGAGGGTTGGGAACATTTTTCCATGTTTTATGTCCCTCACCTTAGGTACATGAGGGACATCAATTTCCACGGTGGTCCTGGAGCTGACACGTGGTGCTTGATCCGATGACAGGGAATGGATGCTCCAAAAATGCACCTGGGGCTGAAATTCAGTCGCATGGGTGACCAAAAGACTCCCCATATGAGCTGGGAACATTTTTCCATGTTTTATTTCCTCACCTCGGTACATGAGTGACATCAATTTCCATGGTGATCTTGGAGCTGTCACGTGGCGCTTGATTTGACAAAGAGGGAATGTATGCTCCAAAAATGCACCTGGGGGCTGAACTATCAAGTTTGGAGGTCACATGGGGGATGGGAACATTTTTCAAGGGTTTATGTACCTAACCTCGGGATGTTGAGGACATGAAATCCCACCAGGATCTTGGTACTAGACACATGTCCTCCCAAAAAATGACTAAGTCTTGAACTACCTTTAAGAGGGTAACTTGGAATGATGATAACGTGAGCTCCCGATGGAATTTCTTGGTAAAAATTTATATGATCCTAACTATAAATGGAATTTTGGATCCACTGGTGGGGGTATCATGTCTTCATTCAACCATTTGATCCCTAAAAAAGTGAATTTTGGTTTGAGACTCCACTTGTGCCTGAAATAACCTACCTTCCAATCCTATACTCCAAGGTGTTGTGAAAACAATTATTTTACCATCATGTAGGTATTGGAATCCTATTTTTAGATATGTTTTCTTTTACTCCTAACTCCATCCGAAGCTCCCAAAATATTCTTCTCAAGCCCAACATGTGTTTTATGTTTGTGTACTACTTAGGCTTGTGAACCCTGTTTTTACTCAGACTGCTCCAAGTCTTTCAAAACTTAACCAAACGTTCCAAAATAATTTCCCTAATGTTCTAATGTCTTCAATTCACCTCCATGTTGAGTTTGGCCCTTCCATTCCACTCCAGGGAGGGTTGATTAAGTCCTTGGAAGGCAAGTGATAACCCTTCCTACAACTGCTTGTAGTTTGCAAATGAACTCCTGAAATCACCTAGGGGATGAATGGAGTTTCCTAAATAACTTAGGGGATGCTCTAACATTATTCGGGAGGTCAATTGGACTTACTAGACAAATATGGGGTATCTTGGAATGATAGAAATTGAAAAATTTGACACTATGGTATAGTTTTCATGCTCAGAAATTGTCAATTTCCCTGTTACACATTTGCATGACAACAACTGGCTCTAGCTTGGGAACATGACATGGAATGAGCATAGTGAAGACATGACATGGGAATCCAAAATCTCAATTTCAAACCATATAATTCATTGACTAGTTCCTTATCTATTTGGCCTTGTAGAGTCACGTACAACTTACAAAAAGAGAGAGAAGAAGAAGGAAAAACACACGCAAATGAAAAGGACAAAAAGGAAACACATGACACACAACAGAAGGGAAACACATGCAAGAGAAAGGGAAACACACCTAACAATCACCTATGGTACAAGGTGAGGGATAAGTCACTTTTATTGAAGAACTTTTCATTCCTCAAAAGTTACCCTTGAAGAGGAAACACTAAATGATGATGTTATGCAAAGCCGTTGATGGGTTCTAGAAAGTAGCCTCCCCTCCTCACCTGCTTATGAAAGCCAGGTGCTTTCACAATTGTCTGTGTATTTGGTATGAGTGAGTCCATGTGAGCTTCTTAATGCTTGGGTCCTTCCTTAGAAATTACATTACCTTCATCCTCTTTGAAATTGGTTTTCTTAGTACTTGGATTTAATCTCCTTCACAACTTTGAGTAGCATCGTGGATTTTACAAGACACTCAGAGGTAGATAGATGATTTTATATGTCATTTTGTAGCCGGGAGCAATCTATCTCGACTTGTTAAGCACTCGTGGCTCGAAGGAGTGGGTAGCACATCGAAAGGATTTTGATCTAACCCTCACTATTTTAGGTTGTGCCTTTCAACCAAGGTAAGAGAACCTATCTTGCCCAGCCTTTGTTTTATGAAGGAGGTGGAGATATCCTTATATTGTGCATATTGTATGGAGATGGCCTTGGGAAAACATGATCAATCTTGTATTATTCAAAATCAACAGAGCATCACTACTAAATGATGGAAAGGCTTTCAAGACAACGCAGGTCAAGGCTGCTTTAGAGACATGGTATGATCTGATTTGCTTTGTGCATTTTTGTAAATGGATTGTATTCTTTTGTTGACACACTATACGATGCAAAGGTAGTATTGGTAGGATGCGTTGTTTAGAATGATTTTTGGTGGGGTATTGATGAGACAAACTAGGATATATCGGATCTTTGACAACCTCTACAATACTTGAAACAACTATTAAATAAAATGCTTCAAATAATCAAGACATTATTTCAACCGAGAAGAGGCATAAAATGAAGCCTTAAAGCACTCTTCACACAATCTTTAAGAACTCACCACAAAATCTTGAAGTAAAGAACTCAATTAAACACAAAAATCCTTGATCAAACCACACCTAAGGTGTCGCAAAGGCTTATAAGAAATCTCTGCAGTCAACGAAGGTAAAGTGATTTTAAATTTGTTTATCTCCTTATCAGATGAAGGCTCTTCCTCGAATATGAGATAGCAAATGCCACTAAACTATCAACCGAAATGGAGATCTGTGTGATTTCTAAAGACTTGCAATGTAAGATTGCAACAAGAACAATGAAAACTATTTGCAGGCATTTAAAAATGATAACAAACACCATATTGCCCAGAAAAACACATATTAACTCAAAAGCTTGTTAGATTCATTAGCAGGGGAGAGTTTAATGAACAATCTCATAGCTGTGTGATGGATATACACTTGTAACCAACTCACATGCATGAATATCCAACATAGAATAAATTATCCTAGTTCTTTGGTGGGTTTCTCAGAAGATGAACTTTCTCTATGAATTTTCTCATGATTTTTCAATTTTTTCGACCCTTGCATGTCTCAAAACATGCATCATATATCTCTTCCCAACTTGGAGACTTATTTCCCAAGAAAATAATATGCCAAGGGATCAATTTTGTTTATCATGATTCACTGAAAATGACATTTAACAAATTTGCAACGAGAGTTGTCAGTGTTTCTAAAATGGTGAATCATTACAAATATTTAGATCATTATCCTTCTTGGAGGCACATTTTTCATCATCAAGGCATGTAGATGCCTTTCCTCTCATCATTTCACCCTTTTACCCTTTAAAATTACCTCTGCAACTTTTAATTTGACATTTCACGTGTTTGCTCAGGCTGGGGCAAAAATTACTTCAAAAAACATCTCAAATCTGCAAATTGAGTCATGAAACCAATTCCAATGATCCTAGAAGGCCAAAACGACATGGAATCACCAAAAATTTGATGAAATTTGATGCAAAATTCATGATTCCAAGCTTCCTAGAGGAAAAATGGCGGCCAAAAATGAAAATGCACAGTTGCCCTTGATCTGCTCTTTCTCCTTCAATCTAGGCCCTCCACGTGTCAAACTATGATTGGGAACAAATTCGGGCTCATTTTTGACTTTTCAACCTTTTGGAAAAATGGAAAAATTTGACTTTTTCCCCCACCCCCGCCTTTGAATTTTGGAGCTGACATGTGGCACATGGTGGGTCCCATTGGGATCGCGCTTCAATTTTGTGCATTTTGACCTTTTTGGAAAATTGGAAAATTTTCACTTTTTGCCTGCGGCCCACACCTTCGATTTCTCCCTCACCACGTGTCTCCTTGTGATTTGTCACAGAGTCGGTGCTCCAAATTTGGATTCTGAGTCTTTTTTGTAAAAGGTAAAAAATTCCCTCCTACCTCCGCTAGCCCACCGACCCGCTCTGTCCTCTACCACGTGTCCATCTCTCTTTTGTTGAGGACCCGCAGGCTTAATCTTCATTTTTATTCCCTTTAAGCCAAGGGAAAATTCTCAACTTTGTCTCTGCGGACCTGTAGACCCACTTTGTCCTCTCGCCACGCCACGTGTCACTCATTGATTTTCTTGTGGACCCGCGGCAAAATTATTGCCTCAACTCCTTTTGCCAAAAAGGGGAAAAAATTCCCATTTCCCTACGCGTCTTGCACTTCCCTCTAACCCTTCATGGACACGTGTCCACATGTGATTCGTTTGTGGGGGCACGCTAAAAAATTTCATTCTGAACTCTTTTGTGAAAAAGGAAAAAATCCCCTTTTACCTCTGCGGCCCGCACTTCTTTCTACATCTACCACGTGTCAAATTGTGGCTCCTTTGCGGACCCGTGGGCCTTCCCTCACCTTTTTTCCCCTTTTCCAAAAATAAAAAATGCCTAAGTTCCTCACCGGCCCGCTCCTCCGCCTTTGCATAAGAACATGACACGTGTCCCCTCGTAGGGTTGTAGGGGGAATTTTGAAATTTTTCCCAAAGCCAAAAACAAATAAGTTTTTCAAAGAAATCCACCGATCCATGTCCAACAAAAAGAGGCACGTAGGAGACATTGTTTGAGCTTAATTTTGATGGTCAAATGACAACCGTACGATGTCAAAAAATGTAGAATTTACCAGATGCCCGAATTCAATTTTTTCTTTGTGGGTGATGGATTTTTTTGCTCAAAAAACAAGGGAAGTTGATTTTATGCAAGTTTCGACCATGGGGAAGGGTTTTTGAAGGCATATTGGTATAAAATGACCAATTTTGATTTTTTTACGATCGGGCAAAAGGGGGAACATGGCATAGCCCACAAATTTGGAAGAATTAGGGCACAAACAAGGCATGCATGGGTGCTTCTTCACAAATGAGGCATGGAAAATGATTTTTAAATGGATTAAGGCATGGAAACAAAGGCAACAACTTCATTTCACCCATTAAAACTATAGAAAACATTTCAAGAGATGCAGAGTGAAAGGAAAATTAGGGAAAAATAATAGAGGATCAAAATGGACACCAACATCAGCTCTAGCTTAGGGATGGGCACTCCCAGTGAGTGCCACAAGAACAACGTAGACCAAGTGCCAAAATAATCCATTGGGCAAAGGAGTCATGAGCCAAAATCACCAAAAACTAGCTGAGAACTCGACAAAATGGTTACCGCACAGTAAGGCAAACCACAAACCGAAAAAACACCAAAAACAGAGTGAAAAAATAAACACTATACACTTTACAAGCTGTGCATACCTCAAATTTAGGGATTAATCCAAGAAATGCTTTAGATGCCTGCCATTAACAGGCAATTCAAGTAATTCCCCATCTAAATCTTTGATAAAAAAGGTATGCTCACCAATTCTAATATCAATGGAGTAAGGGCCCATCCATAATGCATCAAATTTTCGATGTTTTCCCTTATCCTCATTTCTGATGTCCCATAACAAAACCAGATCTCCAATATTGAAGGCCCTAGGAGTGACCTTCTTGTCAAACAATCTTTTCAGCTTCTCTCTAAATCGACATGCCTCTGGTGAGATGCTCTTCTCTCCTCATCTACTTCCATAATCTGATTGATCCTTGCTTCATATGGACTAACCTCTTGATCTTCAAGTTGTTGAACAAACTGAAATGATGATAATTACAGATGTAAGGGCAGCAGAGCTTGAGTTCCATATACCAACTCAAAGGGGCTCTTTCCAGTAACTCTTTTGGTAGTGATTCTATCAGCCCAAACTACAAATTTCAGTTGTTCACCCCACTTTCTCTTGTTCAACTCCAAGGTTCTCCTAATGATCTTCAACAAGTTCTTATTATTGACTCAGCTTGTCCATTTCCTTGGGGATTATAGTTTGAAGAATAAGTCGATTGGTTCCATATTCTTTACATTGCCATCAAAGGATTAGCTCTGAAACACATGGCATTATCAGCCACAATCTTGACTGGCACACCAAATCTGCATATGATATTATTCAACAAGAAGTCCATAACAACTTGGTGTGTTGCTTTCTTGGTGGGGATTGCCTCTACCCACTTTGTAAAATAATCAGTGGCTACAAGAATCCACTTATGGCCAGCACTAGAAGGGTCTGAAATCTCACCAATGAATTCCATCCCCCACTATTTGAAAGGAGCTTCAATTGATATAGGCTGCAAAGGAAGGGAGCCTGAAGCTTTCATTCTTCCAGAGAAATGTTGGTAGCTCTCACATTTTCTAACCAACATGGTTGCATCTTTGAAGAGAGTAGGCCACCAATAACCAGCTCTCAAAACTTTGTGTGTTGTAACCCTTCCAACAAAGTGTCCTCCACAAACTCCCCCATGGAAATCAACAATTATTTTGGGAGCTTCCTCTTCAGTTATACATTTCAAGAGGATACCTTCAGGGTTCTTCCAAGCCAACCTAAAGTTAGTGATGATGTATTTTTGAGAAGCCAACTTGAGGGATCTTTTCTATTTTTATTTAAATGATCAGGACAACATAAGTGTCTGAGGTAAAAGATTATATCCTTGTACCACTCATATCTTACCAATTTTTTAAGAACATCTCCCTTTCTTCCTCTACTTCATTTACTTCCACAGTCTGCAAGTTTCTCTCAGCCATGAGCTTGGCAAGACCCAAACCTCTTACTAACTTTGTGGTTTGGATGTCCATATCATACTCCTACAGTTTGTTAACCCACCTACATCTCTTGCTTGAAATCTCCATCTCTGATAGGACATCTTTTACCATTGTGTGGGGAACATAAGCAACAACTTTTGAACTTAAGATATAAGGCCTGAAAACTTTTGTTGCTTTCACCAAGGAAAATGCTTGTTTTTCCATGATTGTATATTTCAACTCAGTAGCTTGTAAATCCTTGCTAAAGAAATAAATAGGCCTCTCAGCCCCATCTTCATCCTTTTGGAGCAAAACAGATGCAATAGTATTTTCAAAAGCAAAGGAGAAAATTTGGAAAGGCTTTTTGTAATTCGGAGCTGCCAAGACAGGTGCATGTTTAAGTGCTTCTTTGATTCCTTCAAAATCCTAAATAGCAGCCTCCTCCCATTTGATAACTTGATCTTTCTTTAACATGCATGTGATAGGAAGAGTTAACTCAGCAAAATTGGACACAAACCTTCTAATGAAATTGATTTGCCCAAAGAAAGATTGGATGCCCTTCTTTGTTTTTGGAATTGGCACCTTGTTGATTGCTTCTATTCTCTCAGGGTCAATCATGACACCAACCTTTGAAACAATATGACCAAGCAGCTTGGCCTTTTGCACCCCAAAGTGACACTTCTTTGGATTGAGAGAGATTCCAAACTCTCTACATCTAATCAACATCCTTTCCAAATGCTGCAAGTGGTCCTTTCTGCTCCTTGAAAACACAGTCACATCATCCTGATAAACTGCAATGAAGTCATTTATATAACCAGAAAAAGCAACATCCATTGCTCTTTGAAAAGTAGCTCCAGCATTCATGAGACCAAAAGGCATTCTCACATAAACATATGTTCCCCAAGGAGTGGTAAAGGCAGTTTTAAATCTTTCCGACTCCTTGACAACAACCTGATTGTAGCCAGAGAAACCATCCAAGGTGGATAGAAATTTAGATCCGAGTCATTAAGCGCATCATGTTCTCCATGTTTGGAAAATGATAATTGTCCTTCGGTGAAGCTCTATTCATATTTCTGAAGTCTACACAAAGTATGATATCTCTATTCTTCTTTATTACTTGGCAAAAGGTTTGTAACCCAAGATGAATACCTTGTGGGCTAAATGATCCCTCCCTCCTTCAATTTCTTCAATTCATCTTGCATTTTCATGGAGAGGAGTGGATTAATTGGCCTTTGCTTTTTTCTGAATGGTTTGGCATTTGTTTCAAGAGGGATCTCATGCTGAAATAAGTCTTCTCTATATGATTTCAGCTCTGAATATGACCATGCAAGATAGTCCTGATATTTCTTTAACAACTGAACATAAGATTATTTCTCCTCTTTGTTTAGACTGCTGCCCAACCAAAATTTTCTTGGTTTATCCTTTGTTCCCAAGTCATGCTCTTCCACATCCCTTGAGGCAGACATGTTTCTATTGATGATGCAATCAACAGTGCTAAAATTTGACTCAAGAGCAACAAGACCTCTAGGAATGGTGTTAGTTTTCAATTGGATAATATATTTTCCAAACAAAGTCTCTCTTCCTTCAGTCACACACACCATTGGTTCCCAATCAATATGCTGATCTACAAACTCACCTTGATTTTTCAAGAACCTTTGCACTTGAGCATCATCATCAAACACTTGCCAATGTTTGATATTATCAAGGATAGCTGGTCTAGTTAACACTTCCACATTATACTCACAATAAGGTGAAACGATGTAATCTCCAAATCTTGACCCCAACACTGCCAACTTGTATGAGATTTCTTTGACATCCCCTGCCAAAGTTTTCACAACCTCCTCCAAATCAGCTCCCTTGCTAACTTGAGTTTTGTCAGGGTCTATCAATTTTACACCATCTCTCTTGAGAGGTTTCCCACTACCTTAATGTTATTTTGAATTTAAATTTCCATGGTGAAATCCTTCCTTAAATTAGTAGGGTTCTTGTCTCTTAGGTAATAGGATGCTTTCTTGTCAAATGCATCTGCATATTTGATTAAACAAGATTCATCACAAGGCCTCAGATTAACTAGCATCCTTCTCAAAGATTTGTTAAACCTTGTGTTGAAGTCATGAACTAACTCATTGGGGTTCTTCTTGATATTCTCAAATTTAGACAAGATAAACCTAGGATCAGTCCTATCACCATATTGAAACCTAAATGCATTCTTCATTTCAGTCCAAGAATCAATAGAATTATCAGGCAGAGCCTTGTACCAATCCCTAGCATCATCTTCTAGTGTATGAATAAACAATTTGACATACACATCCTCAAAATCTATCTCAAAATATTCCATCATATTATCAAAAAGTTTGAGATGTTGATCACTAGTAATAGCATTGTTGCCCTGGAATTTTGACAACCTATTTCTCGACAAATTTTGGGACAACATTTGGGTAACCATCCATTCCTCTAAAATTTATAGGACCAAAGGTGTTAACAACAAATGGAGGTCTAGGTTGAGCCATATTGTTTGGTGGAGGTGATCTTGGAGGTGAAACAAGCTGATGAGGAGTGCAAGGTCTTTGGGACTCAAGAATGTGATTCACAAGATTGGTATTCTCTAAGTGCTGACTTTCTTGGAAAGTTTTATTTGGATTAAAACACAGAGGTGTAGATTGGAGAAGGAACTCACTCAGTACAGTAGAAAGACCTTCACTAGCTAAGGCAAACAAGTTTATGAGAGGATTGCTTGAATCAGAATCACTTTGGAAGAAGAGTGATAATCCTCTACCAAAGGCTGATCTCTCTCACCGATGGATATATCTTTGCCTAATGTCTAACCTTTAACAACTTTCCAAACTCTTCTCCCTTCCAACTTTGAATTCCTTGAATCTATAAACAACTTCTTAGAAGAGTCTCTAAGGAAGAGATATCTTCTTCCTTCTAGTTTTGTAGGGATTAGCAACACAAAAGTAAATGATAGAAAGGTAAGACACTGGTATTTATCAATATTAGAACAACATGGAGTCACCACTAAGGATTTTCACCCTAGTTGTGCAAATGCACTAAAATACTCTGTCAAATACTTATCAGCACTGAAAATCTTGCTAGACTTTATAGATCAGACCTTCCTTTCTTGAATCAATCAACCAAAAATGCAAATAAGGTGCAACCACTGCTAGAAACTGATAAAATTATAGGTAGAACTTGTAACCTTCATTTAATCCTTACAAATATGATTATAAAATGATGCTTCAACAATGTATTTGCATGCATAAATTTGTAAAGGACATTACCAGGGTTTGATATGCATTCAGATATCTCAAATATTCTCAACAAGTTCCCAGTAGAGTCACTAGAAATGTTGTTTGATGGGCTAAAGCATAGAAGAAGTATTACCAGGGATCTGAAGCACTGAAATATAGAATTATGTTCCCAAAGAAAGTTTCATTTAGTGTATTAGTACCGAATTTAATCTCCTTCACAACCTAAGCAGCATCATGGATTTTGCAAGACACTCAAAGGCAGATAGATGATTTTATATGTCATTTTATAGCCGGGGAGAAATCTATCTGACTTGTTGGCACTCAGGCTCTGAAGGAGTGGGTAGTACCTTGAAATTATTTTGATCTAACCCTCAATATTTTAGGTTGTGCCTTTCAACCAAGGTAAGAGAACCTATACTGCAATCTTTGTTTTATGAAGGAGGTGGAGATATCCTTATACTGTGCATATTGTATGGAGATGGCCTTGGGAAAACATGATCAATCTTCCATTATTCAAACTCAACAGAGTTGTCACTACTAAATGATGGAAATGCTTTCAAGACAAGGTTGAGGCTACTAGAGACATGGTATGATCCTGATTTGATTTGTGCATTTTTGTAAATGAATTGTATTATTTTGTTGACACACAATGCAGATGTAGGGGTAGTATGGGTAGGATGGGTTGTTTAGAATGATTTTTTGGTGGGGTATTGATGAGACAAACTGGGATATATCAGATCTTTGACAACCTCTACAATACTTGAAACAACTATTAGATAAAATGCTTCAAATAATCAAGACATTCTTTCAACTAGAAGAGGCATAAATGGAAGCCTAGACAACACTCTTCACACAATATTTGAGAACTCACCACAAAATCTTGAAGTAAAGAACTTAATTAAACACAAAAATCCTTGATCAAACCATGCTTAAGGTGCCCCAAAGGCTTACAAGCAATCTCTGCAGTCAAGGAAGGTAAAGTGATTTTAAATTTGTTTATCTCCTTATCAGATGAAGGCTCTTTTGAATATGAGATTGCAAATACCACTAAACTATCAACCAGAAATGGAGATCCTGTGTGATTTGTAAAGACTTTCAATGCAATATTTCAAAAAGAACAATGAAAACTATTTGTGAAGCATTTAAAAATGATAATAGACACCATATTTCCCGAGAAAAACACGATTAACTCAAAAGCTTGTTAGATTCATCAACAGGGGAGAGTTTCATGAACAATCTCAGAGATGTGTGATGGCTATACACCTATAAGCAACTCACATACATGAAGATCCAACATAGAAGAAATTATCCTGGTTCTTTGGTGGGTTTCTCAGAAGATGAGCTTTCTCTCAGAATTTGCTCGTGATTTTCAATTTTTTCCCGACTCTTACATGTCTCAAAACATGCATCATATATCTCTTGCCACCTTGGAGCCTTCTTTCCCAAGAAAAGAATATGCCAAGGGATCAATTATGTTACAACCATTTCTCATGATTCATTGAAAATGACATTTAACAAATTTGCAATGAGAGTTGCTAGGTGTTTCTAAAATGGTGAATCATTACAAATATTTGGATCATTATCCTTCTTGGAGGCACATTTTTCATCATCAAGGCATGCAGATGCCTTTCCTCTCATCATTTCACCCTTTTACCCTTTAAAATTACCTCTGCTAACTTTTAATTTGACATTTCACGTGTTTTCTCAGGTTGGGCAAAAATTACTTCAAAAAACATCTCAAATCTGCAAATTGAGTCATGAAACTGATTCCAATGATCCTAGAAGGCCAAAACGACATGGAATCACCAAAAATTGATGAAATTTGATGCAAAATTCATGATTCCAAGCTTCCTGGAGGAAAAATGGCAGCCAAAAATGAAAATGCACAGTTGCCCTTGATTTGCTCTTTCTCCTTCAATCTGGGCCCTCCACATGTCAAACTATGATTGGGAACAAATTCGGGCTCATTTTTTGACTTTTCAACCTTTTGAAAAATGGAAAATTTTGAATTTTTCCCCCGCCCCTCTACCTTTGAATTTTGGAGCTGACACGTGGCACATGGTGGGTCCCATTGGGATCGCGCTTCAATTCTACGCATTTTGACCTTTTTTGGAAAATTGGAAAATTTTCACTTTTTTCCCCGTGGGCCCGCACCTCCAATTTCTCCCTCGCCACGTGTCTCCTTGTGATTCATCATAGGCCAGTGCTCTAAATTTTTATTCTAAGTATTTTTTGTAAAGGAAAAATTTCCCTCCCCGCTCCGCATCGGCCTTTCCGACCCACTCTGTCCTCTGCCACGTGTCCATCTCTCTTTTGTTGAGGACCCACAGGCTTAATCTTCATTTTTACTCCCTTTAAGCCAAGGGAAAATTCTCAACTTTGTCTCCATGGACCCGCCACCCGTGTTGTCCTCTGTCACACAACGTATAGCTCATTGATTTGCTTGCGAGCTCGCGGCTTAAATTTTTGCCAAAAAGGGGAAAAAATCCCCATTTCCCTCCATGGCCCGCACTTCCCTCTAACCCTTCATGGACATGTGTCCACCTGTGATTCGTTCATGGGGCACACTAAAAAATTTCATTCTGAACTCTTTTGTGAAAAAGGAAAAAATCCCCTTTTACCTCCATGGCCCACACTTCTTTCTACATCCGCCATGTGTCAAACTGTGGCTCCTTTACGGACCTGTAGGCCTTCCCTTTCCTTTTTCCCCTTTTCCAAAAGGCAAAAAAATTCCTAAGCTCCCCACCGATGACTCCTCCACCTTCGCATAAGAACATGACACATGTCCCTTGCGGGTTGCGGGAATTTTGAAATTTTCCCAAAGCCAAAAATGGCTAAGTTTTCAAAGAAATCCGTCGATCCGTGTCCAACCAGAAGTCGGCCATGTAGGAGACATTGTTTGAGCTTAATTTTGATGGTCAAATGACAACCGTTTAACCGTCAAAAAAATGTAGAATTTACCAAAGATGCCCGAATTCAATTTTTTTCTCTGTGGGTGATGGATTTTTTGCTCAAAAAACAAGGGGAAGTTGATTTTATGCAAGTTTCGACCATGGGGAGGGATTTTTGAAGGCATATTGGTATAAAACAACCAATTTTGATTTTTTTACGATCGAGCAAAAGGGGAACATGGCATAGCCCACAAATTTGGAAGAATTAGGGCACAAACAAGGCATGCATGGGTGCTTCTTCATGAATGAGGCATGGAAAATGATTTTCAAATGGATTAAGGCATGGAAACAGAGGCAAAACTTCATTTCACCCATTAAAACTATAGAAAACATTTTAGGAGATGCAGTGAAAGGAAAATTAGGGAAAAATAATAGAGGATCAAAATGGACACCAACGAGTTTCATAGTGCCAGATTACATTGTGCGTATATCCACATAGATGATTCTTCACCGAACACCTCATCGCCACCCCAAAGCTGATTTTCATTAAAATTACTTGAACATTCTAGATTCTTTTCTTCCTGGGTCTATTCTTGTTGACCTCTTTTCCATGAGAAACATTTGATTCATCTATTATCTCTACTTCACCGTGAGTCGTTTGAGTATTGTGAGAGGATCGGAGGAAAAATCATATTTGTCTTGTATGTATATGGCACTAGTGAAGAGATCAAGAATCACATTACAGGGATCTTTTGTAACTTCTACTACATCCAATATTTTTTACACGAAGTTATGCTTCGTTGTTTCATGCATCTCCTCTTTGTGCGCCTTTGAAGAATATTTATTTTGTAGTTCAAGGAAACTATCTGGAGGGATTACCTCATCATCTTGGGAATTGTTGCACTCTACTGATCCTTCATCGAAAAGAGATTCATCTTCAAAGGCCTCAAAACTTCTTTCTTCCATTTCTTCATCATGGAAATAATCTTCTTCTACAAATGGGAAAGAAAATATCTCCATTTCGTTGTTGTATCCATCAACCATTGGTTCGAGAAGGACATCATATTTCACATCTTTCTTTGTTTCAACATAGCCAACCTTCACACTGGTTGAGGCTTCCAAGTCAGCTTCATGTTTGTCTTACATATTCATGGCTTGCATCAAGAGTTCAAGACTTATCTCAGGGTCTTCTATTTCTTTCTGTGACTCTTAGCAATCCCCTCGTATGGATATTTCTTTCAAGCCTTTCAAAGGATCATTACAAGATGATTTTTTCTCTCCATAGATGGCCCGACTAAGATAATCTTCATCCTCAATGGGAATGAGAATAACTTCTCATATTGGAAAAGAATATAATCTGATTTTTCTCCTTGAAAATCATCAAGCGCCATTTCCTCTTCCCCATGGTCTGCATCATCTAGCAATTCAGGGTTGCCCTCTTGTAACTCGAATCTCCTCAATGCTTATTCAAAGTCAAAATATCTCTAGGAATGCATATCTGGACCTATCAAGATGGGGATATCCTCCTCCTCCTTGGTAGCCACAAAGTGATTCATTTGTTTACTACCCTGGTACAAAATCTCAAATTCTAGACTTTCTGAATTTCAAACCGTGTACCTCATATTCTTTTCGGGAAGTAATTTCTCCATGTATCCCTTCATTGGTATGGTTGTAGAAGACCAATTCATTTGAATTTTACCTCCCAAGTCTTGGAAGAAATTTCTACTCAGCAACATTTTGAATGAGGTTGGGACGTCTACTACCAAAATCATCGCTGAAACTTTCTTATCTGGAAATCTAGCGAGAGCCACCTTTACATATTTGAACTTCCCTACAAGTGGGACCTCTCTTGACTCCAAAGAGTAACAAGAGCCACTAGGTGCATTTGTGTAAAGTTTGAGATCCATGGTGACCTTCAAAGGCATCACATTTTCAGAGGCACCAAAATCTATAATGCAATTGTTTAGTACATATTCTCCAACAAGAAGGAAGACATAGAAAGTTTCAAATTTATCGAGTCTTTCACACTCAAGGAAATCATGTTCTATGAGTGAGTGTAGGTGAGTTTGGTAGCATTCCTTTGGAACTAGAATTTACAACATTTCATGTTAGAATACCACTCCTAATATATCGGACGAACCTCTCAAATTTTTCAGGATGAGTCCATAAATATTCAGTTTCACTAATCTGCACTTTGGCTTTGTTTACATATTCTATGAAGTCAAAGGGAGCAGATGTGGACAAGGGGGGTGAAGGGACTACTTTTGGATTTAGGACAGGTTTGGGAGCATGATTTGATGTTTGGGGAATGGATGGTATTTTGAACAACACACTAGGAGCTTTCAAAGTATTAGATTTTACAAGAGCATATTTAGATTTAGACATGGAAGAGACATTGGAAGACTTACTTGGGATTACAAGAGTCTTCTTACTTGCTACAGGGTCAAGCTCCAACAATTTAGACTTCACGGAAGATGGAAGTGGGAATCCTTGACTGATTATTTTATTTTGTGGAGTCGCCACAAGAGGATCATCAACCTTATTTTCCTTTGCAGCAGTGGAGGGAGATGTTATTTTCTCATATTGAGAACGAGTGAATATTGCACATGAGAAAATGGGTGCATCCTCTTCATCTTCTTCATCACACCTAGAATACTCACATAATCTGATTTGTGTATCATTCTCAAACTCATCATTTTCTAGGAAATTACCACCTTCACTTTCTTGTTCAGGCACTTCTTCACTTTCTTGAAATTTGTAATTTACGTTCACGGTTAGGGAATCCGAGGTGAGCCTTTGGGGTGATCCTACAATCTGATTTATGTTTCTTCTTTGATAAGATACTTATTCAAATAATTCCCTCTTCAAATATTCCATCTCATTTGCCAAATTTTGTAGTGATGGATTGGTTCTCTCATCTCTAGGATGTTGGGTCTTTCCCTTTGATGGATTCTTGATATTTCTAGAGAGGATGAGATCGTCATCAAGTTCAATGGCCAATATTTTTGCTTCTACAATATCCCTTGGTTGAAATCTTCATAGGAGAAATCCTACCTCCGGTGATTAAGCATTGATGAAGAATATCTTGACATTGTTTTGAGATGGTGAATCCTCTTCAGGTATCCTACGAAGCAACCATTTGAAATGAGCCATGAAGTCTCTCATGGTTTCATTTTATCCTTTCTTTATTTGAGCCAACTACACTAGGAGGTCTGATAGTCTTTAATTGATTTAAACCTCTCTTATAAGGCATCCCTGATGTAATTCCAACCCATAATGGAATGGGAAGGTAGGAGGTAAAACCATTTTGCTGCTTTTTCTTAGAGGGACTCCATGAACAATCTCACAGCAACATCTTCATGTTGGACACCAATAATTCCACATGATGTCATGAAGGCAGCGATGTGTTCTTCAGGATGTTGTGTTTTTTCACCTTTGAACTTTGGAAATTTCTTATGGGAACTTGTTGGTAGATCATGGAGAGGTGGTTCAAGAAAGCGGGCCTGTATTCCTTCCCCATGGAACAATGGGTTGAGGTCTTTCTACTTCATCTTCCATTGTCATTTTTGCTTCTGCTTCAACTCTTGTTTCTACAAATTCTTCTTCTTTCGGGAACTCAATGCTCAAGGGTGATTTAAAAATGAGATAATTTTAAGGGGGTGTCAACAGGAGTTTGGACAATATTTCCTAGAAAACTTCTTGAAGAGCTAGATGAAAAGGAGGCTTGAGAGATGAAGTATGGATTATCTCTAATTCATTCTTGCTGATTTCACAATGCCTTGAAATTGGAATCAACAACACCTCTTAACCTACTCAACCTGGTGTATCTTCCTTGGCCATATTTTGAAAAATTTTACAAAGGTGGGAACATGAAAGGACAATGTGGAATGTAAAAATTCACGTGCATAAATCAGCAGTGTATCTTTCAGTAATGAACTTTCATGAACTCTCCTTTTTTATTTTTTCAATATTTGATTTTTTTGAATTTTTACACCTTGTGGTCATATATTGGGTGCAGATGTTACTAAATCTTCCCCATGGTGGGTGCCAAAAATGGTTGGTGAGAAAAATTTTCAAGTGGACAAACTTGTGTATTTATTACCAATGCTTTGGAAATCTAAAATCCTCTACTTAACCGCAGGTGCAAATGCCATATATGCATGCATAAGAAAATGTTGATTTCTGTGGTGGCCTTTTGTGCCAGGGGGATCAATAGGGGCACTCCACTTACCCAACAGAAAAGCTAGAAATCTCTTTCTAGGGAAGACTTTGTCTGAAGAGTGGGAAAGGGGAGTGAGAAAAGGGGTAGGAGAAATATTGTTGCAAGTAGAAAATCATATTCCCGCACACACTAGTTAGAAACTTCAACACATGAATTTATGGGAAGAAATAACTCTCACGAATAACAAGACCAAATAGAATTCACTGATTACCAAGTATCAAGAAACCCCTTAGTCAAAGAAAGCTAGAAACTCCTTCTTGTATTGATTGCTCAAATCAAAGTTGTACATAATGTGGGAATGGAGGAAATTTGAGAGTAGAGGATAGTAGAAGAAAATGGATATCTCCTTTTCTTTCTCTAGGTACAATGCACTCTTGAGTTTACAAGATCAATCTCCAACCCTTTGAAATGGGAATGGCGTTACAATTTATTGAATGAGAGGTGACTTATCATCTTCCTCATGACCCTTCATATGCCTTATTTATAACTTTATACTATTCATATTCATATCAAATATCTAAGTCCCTTTTATAAAATCAAGGTGACTTAATTTACATTATGTTTCTAAAGTCACTTTTAGGTGACTTAAAGGCATATCAAAAGTGCAAACCCCAATGAAGAATTAGAACATTTGAAGGGGAGAGAAATTTGGGGGAAAAGGAGAGAGAAATAGAGAGAGAAGAAGAAGAGGAGATGTCACCCCTGATGAATCCCATTGATCCTCGTTGATGGAAAGCTCCAAATGTAGTGAAACTCTGAATCTTCAAACTCCTTGCACACTGTGAAAATCCTCCAAATTAGCTCATGAATGCTCGCCAAGTTGAATGAACTAAGATGGATCTCGAATGCCCTATGAAAAATGACTAGGATGCTCCTGAAAAATGATGTCCCCCTAAATGATTATCCTTGTATGACCCATTATGCCAAAACTACTTTTTGAGTGTAGCTTACTATTTTTAGTAAGTGTGAATTGCGAAGCCGAGATGACCTTTTTGATGACCTTGCATGTGATGCTCCCTTTGTGTTCACTACCTTATTCATGGCATCTTCAAATGGTGGCTTACCTAAAGTAACAAACCCCTATGCAAGGAGACATGCTATTTTTAGTAAGTGCACCACGAATGTCAAATTGTGACAAAATGGGTCTTGAAATTTTGGGTTTTATTCCAGGGTTCCACGCTCCGAATTTTGAGTAATTCCTTCATCTAAACAAGTGGGAAAATGATGTTTTCATTGGCGGGAAAATACTGACAAAAAACTTATTCCTCCATATCCCTAAAATATAGGGGCTTCACGGTGCAAAAACTAGTTCACGTGAAATTATATTTTTCAACGATCGTTTCCTTCAATTTTCGAGCGATTTTGCCCACCGGAACCTTGAGAAATAGAGAGGTAGCTCATTGATTTTTTCCACTCCTTTGTCATGGTGGCCATTAATGGAGCTTGAAATTTTTATGTCTTTTTTTGTCTCCATGTTCGCATCGAAATCAACTCCATTGTGATAGGTTTTCATTATGGTGTTTCACATGATATTTCTCTTCAATCCGTGACAATGTTTGATGGGAAATCAAGTTCTTTTCTAAGAGGATTTCTTCTCTATGAGAATTCCTTGTTGAAAATTAGAGGTTTGAATATGATTTTTAATGGCCTTCAAGAGAGAAGAACTCAAAAACAAATGGTTTGTCAATCCATGCTCCGGTTTGGAAGATTTCTTCAAATTTTGATTTCATGGCAATGGGGATTTCCATTGTTCTTCTTCTTTGTTCTTCGTTTCTTCTTCTTATCTCAATGAATTATTCTTATGAGACCTATGTGCCATCATGGATTGAAGGATAATGTGTTGTAATGGAGCTGGTTCAAGCTTTGGTAATGGTGGAGTGGTGGACTGGTGTTCTCTGTAGTTTTCTTTTGGTAATGGAGAAGCAGCAAGAAGCGCTAATAGTTAGAAAAATTTTCAAATTTTTGGGTTGGAGTTGGGCACATTTTTTCATGTTTGATGTCCTCAGGTACATGAGGGGCCTAAAATTCCATGGTGGTCAAGAGAATGACATGTGGCGGTGATCCAATGGTAGGGAATGAGTGTTTTAAAATCAGCTTTAAAGTACTGAGGGGATAGAAACTGGTCATATGGGCTACCAAAACACTCTCCTAGAGGTCAGGGAACATTTTCCATGTTTTATGTCCCTCACCTAAGGTACATGAGAGACATCGGTTTCCACGGTGGTCTGGAGGTGACACGTGGCACTTAATCCGATGGCGGGGAATGAATGCTCCAAAAATGCACTGTGGATTTGAAAGACGGTCACATGGGTGACCAAAAGACTCCCCATAAGGGTTGGGAACCTTTTTCCATGTTTTATTTCACTCACCTCGGGTAAATGAGGGACATCGGTTTCAGCAGGTGGTCTTGGAGCTGAAACATGTCGCTTGATCTCGGCAGGCAGGAATAGATGCTCCAAAAATGCACCTTGGGGCTAAATGTCAAGTCTCGGAGGTCACATGGGTGTTGGGAGAATTTTTCAAGGGTTTGTGTACCTAACCTTAGGACATGGGGGACATGAAATTCCGCCAAGATCTTGGTGCTAACACATGTCCTCCCAAAAAATGACTAAGTCCTAAACTACCTTTGGGAGGGTAACTCACGACGATGATAACTTGATCCTCCGATGGAATTTCTTGGTAAAAATTTATATGATTCTAACTTTAAATGGAATTTTGGATCCATTGGTGGGGTCTCATGTCTTTATTCAACCATTTGATCCCTAAAAACTCATATTTTTGATTTGAGACTCCACTTGTGCCTGAGAAAAAATGCCTTCCAATCCTATACACCAAGGTTTTGTGAAAAATATGATTTTACCATCATGTAGGTATTGTAATCCTTTTTGTGGAGATTTTTTTACTCCTAAATCCATCGGAGCTCCCAAAATCTTCTTGAAGCCCAAAGCCTCTGTTTAGGCTTATGTACTACCTAGGCTTGTGAACCTGTTTTTGCTCGGCTATTGCTCCAAGTATTTCAAAACTTCTCGGACCTTTCAAAATCATTTCCTTGATGTTCTAAGGTCTTAAATTCACCTCCGTGTTGAATTTTTCCCTTCCATTACGCTCCATGGGGTTGATCCATCTGGGAAGGCAAGTGATAGCCCTTCCTACAACTTCCTATAGTTTACAAATGAACTACATAAATCACCTAGGGGAATGAATGGACTTTACTAAATCACCTAGGGGATGATAGAACATTATTCGGGAGGTCACTTGGACTTACTGGATAGATTCGGGAGTATCTTGGAATGATAGAAATTGAAAAATTTGACACTAGGGTACATTTGTTGTGCTCGAAATTGTCAATTTCCTTGTTGTAGATTTGCACAAAAAAATTAAGGTACATGTAAATAATAGGGGGTATTTTCATTCTAATAATACAAAAAGAGGGGTATTATCAATTTAATAATTAAAAGTAATAACTAGAATTAAGGGTATTCTTTAATACCCTTTGAATGCCCATGTTATACCATACTTGTACTAAGTGACCCCCATGAAATAACCCTCATTAACTATTTTCCACTAATTTAAAAATAATCAACCACCTACCACATACCCCGTACCTATTTTATACCTATCCTCTCCATCTAACACCCCCACTAAATGTAATTAATCTCACCTAATCACAACTTAAATGCCCCTCCAAATCACAAGCTTATAATTCTAGAAAGCTCTCCATCTTTCCCTCTTATTTTTAAATATTCAAATAAAATACACTATTCCATTGAAATTTTAATTCAATGGATAATTCTCATGAAATCTAGAATTTTCTACAATCCTATCCTCTCATCCATTCTCAACCATTGATTAAATCCACCATGCAAAGATCTTAGCCTTTGATTTCTAACTTTCCAGTATAAATAAAGGTGCCACCCTCCATGGAAAACACCTTAGAAATTTTCAAGTAAAATTTTCACGATTTTCAAGTCATCTTAGGAATCTTCAAAGAAATCTATCAAGCTCAATCAAGTATTTGATCAAGGGAGGTGTTGTTAAAAATTTTCAAAGATCTCAAGCATCTTCATATCCATTCAATTAGCAAATCAAAGGAGAAAATCAAAGAAATAGAATTTTACTTGTAGGTAAATACGGGTAAAGTTGTTTTCCCCTTCTTTTCATCTTGCTCAATATGAGGTAGATGAACCATTGTGCTAGATATTGTTTTGAATCGATTTCATAAATCATTTCATTTTTGCACACTAACACAATTTTTTATCTACATTTTGGCACCCACCGTGGGGCTTACCCCCTAAAATTTTGTTGAAATTAGTAGCATTAGGCACTAATAATAAGCTTTCAAAAATTCAAAACTTTTTAGTGAGATTTAAACTCAAAATTTTGAAATTTCGTGAATTTTTGTCGTATTAGCGCATTCATTACACGATAGTAGCGTGTATATCCTAAATCATCGCTCATGTGAACTCTTCTAAATTCATCCTTGCGGGGATATATTTTAGTGCATTTGTCTCCTATTTCAGCACATATATGACATGTATTAGCACGTTTATCTACTAATGTTCTGTCTATGCAAGTTGACTTCTTATTCATGTTTTAACACGTCTGGCCTATATTTCAGTTGCAGTATAGACCACTGTTTTGCTTGCACTTTCACTAATAACATTATTTCGTGGCATATTTTACCTCTTGTTCACATCGCAACATGTATATCAATTGTTTTAGTGATTTTGTGTCATGTATTATCATGTTTATGTATTAACACTATGTCCATGCGGGTTTACTTGTCTTGTTCATATTTCAACATGTTTATTCCTTTTGTAGCGCTTATATATCCTATAGTTGCACATTTGTGTGCTAACATTTTGTGTTTATAAGCAACCCATACTTCAACACATATATTCTCAAGCAACGCTTTTATACCCTATTTCAACACTTTTATATTGTAGTAGCGTGTATATACTATTGACTAATTTTGCTTTTTCCAATAATTGGCAACATATTTTGGTTCTTAGTAGTTTTTCTCGAATTTAACATTTTTTTGCGAGAAAATCGTAGAAACAAGGGGAAAATATGCCATTTTTCCATTTAATAAGTATATTACTTAACATTTGTGGTTGTAGGATATTAAGTAAACTAAGACTACTAACCTTTTGTTTTGCAGCCCAAACGGTCCAAGTACATTGGGGTTTTTGTTAAAACTACTAATCTTTTTCTTTTTGCAGGTTCCCTTGTCAAAGGCCCGTATCATATAATTTTTAATTTTCATTAGTCATTCCTCTCATTTTTATTTTTTAGGGGATAACGTGATGTGGAAGTGACATCCACGCACTTACTATAGTCTTATAGGTCTCGTGACCATGGGATTCACCTCCACGCACGTAGACACACCCTATGTTTCGGTGGGGTATATAAATCCTTAGAGAGATGTCCTTATTAGCTAAGCGTCCATGTATTTAAAATGTGACGTGAAGTGAGGGGAATTCACATCCTAATACCTAGGCCTTAGACAATATCCTAACAACACAGATTTGGGCCCCACGTGCACTTGAGGTATATAGGGGACACCCTAAAGAGCATGTTTATCCTAGCATAGGTAGCCTTTGGCTGCAATCAAGCTATATTGTAAAGGAAGGAACCACCAAAGATTACTTACTAGCCAATCACACATCGATGAAAAGGTGGGTGATCTCAATGAGTGCTTCTTGTCATGTGTGGTATTGAAAGTGGGCTATAAGCTTGATTGAAATCTCACTTAGCTAGTTAGGATTGTGCATACATGAGTGTAATTTTTGCGTGTTTTGTCGAAACCAGAAAATAATACCCACACCAACTCTTGTAAATAAACCATCTACTTATCACCCATCAATTTTGACCTTTTCAAAATAAATAACATCGAGAATCCCCTCATTACATACCACTAATCACACTTGCTTCGATTATCCTTTTCACCATATAATACCCAAATTTTGACCATAAATTATTTCCTTAACATTACACCCACATTTTGTAAATAATGAGTTAAATTTTGACTATAATATAAATATTTTCTCACATAACCTCTCATATTAAATAATAAAAGCGAAAAAAATATAAAATTTTAATAAAAAAAAACCAACACTCTCATCTTGTTGAATAAATTCATAATTCCACATTCATTCATCCTTCGTTAACCATAACCACACTTTTCCACTTTCAAGACACATTATCATTCATCCTAAACCACATAAAACTTATCCTCTTTATCGCTTCGACATTTCCTATTGTCATCCTAATCAACCTAGGTCTATAAGACTCTAGAATTCATACCAATCATATAATTCTCCCTTCCCAAAATCTCATCATAACCTTACATCATCATACACATCCTAAAAATCCCATTTACGATAACTTTTTATACAATTGAATTAATCTTATCAATTGGCATCTTACATATAGATAAAATATCCTTAATCCTTATCCTATTCTTCTAAGCCCTTGTAACAAGGCACATCCTAAGCCCTCTACTAATGAGGCACATCCTTCTTCTATTCTCTCCTCGAATTTCTTCCATCCTATAAGCAAGACTAGATTATTAAGGTTAAGTGTCAAGTTCATTAAGGAATTGTAATCTCCCTTTTCATCTAGACATCTTTCAATCTAAAACAATTTCATCTCACACATCTCACAAACATCATAATCTAATGGCACCTAGATGAATAATAACTCAATCCCAATTTGGAAATGATGACGAAAACAATAACCATAACATGGAAAATGATCTATTCAACCACAATTATTATGAGGCCAATAATGAAGAAAATTGACCTAGAGGAGAGGATGAGGAGACGATTGTCAACACTAGTGATGACAATGACTCTATTACCTACTTTACAAAAGGAAGAAGAAGAGAAATGCTAAACCGCTTTGTTGAAAAGAATAAGGATGCCCTTTTTCTCCAGCTATATCACATGGGGAAAAACTTCCTTGATTACACTCATGACCAGCTTCATAGTCTTCACCCGGATGATAATGATAACATTGACCAAAGACTACCTTCTACACACCATCATAATCCAAATCACCACGTGTTATTATACGAGATGGGATGGCAGAGATAACACCACCAATTTATCTAAAGAAGTTGTGTTGCTTTGTTACAAAAAATGAGCAACTAGATCGCTCAACTAACCTCTCAATTCGGTTCACAACCATCCAATGATCACGAGATACCACCATTCTGAAACCAACTTCAATCCACCACCTTTGAATCCTCCAGGAAGCCACGACCTTGGAGAAAAAAATGAAGTCTCATGTGAATGAAACACTTCAATGGTTGCGAACTCGGCACTCAATGATGTTAATAAAAATTCAAGGAAATATTTCCTTATCCTTTTGACCACGATATATTAGGATTAATTTTTCCACCATATTTTAAACCACCTAAATTTGAAAAATAAAAGGAAAAATGATATCCCTATGAACATGTTAAGGAGTTTTATATGCTTTTTCAAGAAGTCACCTATGATGAATCATATTTACTAAGACTCTTCTCTATAATTCTAGGTGGTCCAGCTTTAGAATGGTTCCTCCAATTTCCCAAAGGCCCTTTTACATGTTCATCAACTTATCATAAAAATTTCAAACACTTTTCCTATAATGTAGAGCATGATGTCACAATGATTGATTTGTGCAACACCAAATAAAGAAATGGTGAAAAATTCTCGTCCTTCCTACAATGATGACGAGACCTTGCTAGCATTCCTTGGCCTATACCCAAGAAGCAACTAGTCACCATTTTTGTATCTAACCTTAATCAGGAATTATCTTTTCATCTGCAAGTCCATTGTGTAAACACATTTGATGACATCATTAAAAAAGGAATACAAATCGAGAGAGACCTTATTACAAAAGGCCTTATTAAGATATATTCTGTGACGATGACAATCAATCCAACCAACCTTCTATGTCCAAAAAACCTAAATACTTTAATAAGAATAAGAATGTTGTCAATGATGAAGTAACAAACACCAAAAATATCCTACACATCCATACCACAATTGTTATATTCGTCCCAAAAGTATAAACCCGGTCTACCCAACATACAAGGTGACAAACATATACTCCCCTTGGTGAATCTATGGAAGCAATCCTTGATAAATTAATCACCACCAATATGTTCATTTTCCCTCAAACTCAACCCATAGATGAATCCCGACCCAAACCTTCATTGTTTAAATAAAACGAATATTGCAAGTTCCATAAAATCAAAGGTCACATCACACCTTTGGTGTATGAAATTAAAGAATTATATTCAAGACCTTATCAACCGAGGAAAAATAAAAATAGAGGATAATTCTTCCACTTCTTCCCAAAATAAGAAACTCGGGATATATCAAAATTTTCTTCCTAATCATGGGCGAGAACATGCCTCTAACCAAGGACGATAAAATTTTGGAAGTAAATCTAAATCCTCCACTCACCGTTCTAACCACATCAATTACCATCATGTACCCCCTCCTTACACATCACTTGTTGGTCATATCCACCATTCTCCCCATCAAGTAGCCACCATTAAAATAAAGGTTCCTTCGCATGACCCTCAGTGTGTTGTCACTGCGCGTAGAAACCGTGTGGTGGTTCAAGGATCTACTCGATCTTCCAACCCAACACCGCAAAGAACAATATAATATCATTGAAAAGTTGAGAAGACGCCCGTGCAAATATCCATCATGGACCTTCTCAAGACTTCATCTGTCCATAAAGACATTTTATATCATGCCCTCCAAGAGACATGTGTCCCCACCAACATTGATCCCACACAATTTCAAGCCTTTTTTTCCCTTATTTATCCTTATCCAACACTCCCACTCACCTTCACCCAAAAATACTTACCACCACATGGCCCTACCCATAATCTTCCTCTTTACATTGAAGCCCGCATCAATAGCATTCACATCAAAAGAGTGCTAATAGAAAATGGATCGATTCTAAATATATGTACCCTGAATCTCATTCATCGGTTAGGATAGAACAACTCGGATCTTAAACAAGATATTATTACTATTAAATCATATGATAATACAAAGTGCATAACACTCGAAACCATATATTTGCTATTAACATTAGGCATGTTTTTTCCCCACCCTCATCCACATTATCAAAATCTAATTCTAGAATAACCTCTTGCTTGGTGACCACTGGATTCATGAGATGAATTTTGTACCATCCACACTCCACCAATGTCTCAAATTCAAACATGTTGGAAAATAAAATACTATCCATGACGACCCTTAACCCTTTCAATATTGTTAAGCATTGGAAGGTGAAAGCTATCAAGAAATTTACATCCCTATCACTAAACACTAGAATAACGCGTCATCACCACCATCATCTCCCACTTCATATATCTCTTGAGATAGTCCTCCATCTTCATCTCACCACACCCCTTCATCATTTTCTCCCATTTTCCTACTCCATCCATATCCGCTTCTTTGTTACCCACTTCACCACTCAATCTAAAGATGAAAGGGTGTGGAGAATATCAAACCTTCAACATTGACCAGGTACTGCACCATCACCGAAATGGCTCAAGAGGCCCAATGTTTACTCAAACAAATGGAAAACATATATGTTAGGCTCGTCCACTTCATTAATTTCATATATATTACTAATGAGTACCTTGATTCATCGATTCCTCGTGGCTTATAAACAATTCTACACCTTCTTGTTTTTTCGATAATAACTATCTAATTCCTAGAAGTATGATGACCCGTATAGGATAATATGGATGAGGAATAGGTCACTAAAAACAAATCATCCCTAAACCCCAACTATTATCCCCAACCTTGATGGACATGGACTTGTATACAACCGTGAGGTGAAATCATTATCGTGATTACCTTAGTGACACTTCCAGTACAACTGAGGAGGTCATTAAAAATATTGATACAAGTTCCATTTATAGGCTGATACGAAGATCTTTCCAACACTAATCTCTTCCCCAACACCATTATTCTCTCCATATACAGGTTCCCTCACCTATCCATAACTCATTGAATGATACCAAAAATCGAGAACATCCCTCTCTTGACTCATTTCAAAATGATGAAGAAATTATGGAGTTCTTGGTAACTTGTGACAATCTACATGTCGAGGATCATAAAAGGGTTTCCAGTATCTCTAAATGTTGATGCCTACTTTGGGGCATAGGATCATTCCCTTTCCTTTCCATCGCAATCTAACATCCCTTATCCCAACTTCTCTTGTCACCTTGACAAGGAAGATCCCCTCACTGAATTCTTCCAAGAATACTCAAATCCTGAACATGATCAAGTCATCAATCACCTTCTCCTAGCTCTTGAATCCCTACAAGATGGTTCAACATCCTTCATTGAGGAAACCATTGAAATCAATATTGGAACAGAAGATAAACCCAATATTCTTAACCTCAGGGCATATCTATCTACAGAAGATCAACACATCTTTATTGCACTACTCAAGGAATTTTTAGATATATTCACATGTACCTATGTGGATATGTCTTGTTTATATCCTTCCATGGTGGTCCAAAATATTGTAGTGTGTAAACATGCAAAGCCAATTAACCAAAAACTACACAAAATACATCCAAAACTTGTGTTACTTGTCAAAGAGGAACTCCAAAGTCTGCGACATTGGTTTCATCTGACCTATTTAAATGGATCTCCAATATAGTCCCTATAGGAAAAAAGAATGGGGAATTCATATCTATACTCACTTAGTGACATCAATAAATCTTTCCCAAAAGATGATTTCCCACTACCAAATATTGATATGATCATTGAATCTATAGATGGGTATGAGATTTTATCTCTCATTGATAGCTTCTCTCTGCTATAATCAGTTCAAAATTGCCAAATAAGATCAACATAAAAACTTTTAATACTCACTGGGGCATGCATTGTTATCGTGTCATGCCCTTGAGACTCAAGAATGCCACAACCACATACCAACATGCCATGAATGTCATTTTTCATGATATGATGCATGATATAGTTGAAGACTAAGTCAGCGACATTCTCGGAAAATCCAAGAGTCATCGGGAACATTCAACATTCCTCTATTGAATATTTGAATGAATTCAGGAATATAAAGTCCATCTAAATCCCAAGAAATGTATTTTCAACATCACATTTGGCAAACTCCTAGTTTTTATTTTTTCTAGATGTAGAATTTAAATTGATCCAAATAAATTAAAATCTATGGTCAAAATGCCTCCACCTAAAAATATCAAATAGCTATGAAGCCTACAGAGAAAGATTCAAGCCATTAGAATATTATCTCACAGCTAGCAGATAAATGCCATCCATTCCATCATTTGCTTAAAAAGGGAATATAATTTTACTAGAGCGAGGAATATCAAGCATATTTTGATAAGATTAAGGAATATATAATGCATCATCTTGTCTTAGTACCTCCTTCTCCAGGAGTACCTCTTATAATTTATATATCAACTACATGACATGCCTTGGGAGCCCTTCAGCACAACATGATAGTCGAAGGAAAGGAACATGCCATCTATTATTTAATTCAAACATTAATTGCATATGAGCTCAACTACACCCCTATAGAAAAATCATGTCTTGTTGTAGTCTTTTCTTCTCAAAAGCTATGACATTACATGCTCAATAATACTATTAAGCTCATAGATAAGGTAGATCCACTCAAATATATACTTTCTAAATTGGATCTCACATGACGAATGGCTAAATGGATCATGCTTCTCAGTGAATTTGAAATTGAATATGTTAATAAAAAATCTATCAAAGGACAAGTACTAGTTGACTAGTTTCGAAGCTCCAGTCTCTAATCTACACCACTCACCACATGGTTCCAAGATGAATCCATATGCACGAGTTCAGAATCAAAAGCATGGAAAATATACTTTGATGGATCCTTCACACATCATGGCTCATGAGCAGGTATCCTATTTATCACTCCTCAAGGTGATCTAATTCTTAAAGCTTTCCGTCTTGTTTTTACTTGCACCAACAATATTGCCAAATATGAAGCAATCCAAAAGCACTCATTGCTGGTTTAAAAATGGATATTTAGTGGAATATTAAACATATCAATGTCTTTGGTGATTCACAACTAATCATCAAATAATTGAATGATAAATATGCCACCAAGGATGATAAATTGATTCCTTATAAAATAATGGTTGATAGTTTCAAGGCCTATTTCTAGCATATTCAGTTTGAACAAGTCCCTCATACAAGTAATAAATCAAGAGATGTTATGGCTACCATTGCCTCACTTCTATACATGCCTCCATATGTGCCCAATTCAAATTTTCTAATCGAGCACTTAACGATTCCCGTTTATGATACTCATGAGTCGGAGATGGTTTGTGAGATTGTTGGTCCTAATTCCCCTTGGTACCATGATATCTATACCTACCTATGTGGTAATACCCTTCCACCTAATATCCCTCATAGCCATCATAAATAATTCACACAACGAGATTCCCATTTCACTATCCTTGGTGACACCCTTTATCATAGAATCTTTGACGAGAACTCTCCTACGATGCTTAAATTCCTAAGAGGCCAAATCAACACTCTAAGAAGTTCATGGAGGGACTTGCGGTGCCCACACCAGGTGGTTTGGCCCTCACCAATTTATTTTTTTGCATCAGCTATTATTGGTCAAACATGGAAAATGATGCATGCTCCTATGTCTGCGAAATGTGTCCTTTGCAAAAAGCATGTTGACCTCATTCATGCACCATCACAAGCCTTGTAACCCATGGCCCTTTTCTGGGGTTTTAATCTCATGGGAAAATTAAATCCCACCTCATCATTAGCCAAAAATTCATTATCACAGCTCTGAAAATACTTCACGAAGTGGTTAAACCATGTCACTCACTTATGACAAAGGAAAGAAAACATCCAAATCCATCCTTAACCACATCATTTGTTACTACAATGTTCCATCCACACTAAACACTTACAATGGTACATCCTTCAAAATCGGGATGGTAGAAAACATTGTAAAAAAATCCACATTAAGTTCAAATTTTCCACCCCTATTATCCACAAGGTAATGGCCAATCTGAAACATCTAACAAGATGCTCAAATGCATTCTTAGAAAAGTAGTAAATCAAATAGGAAGTGATTGAAAAATGCAAATATATCCCACCTTGTTGGCCTACTCACCTCCATTCGCACTCCACTAGTGTCACACCATATTCTCTTATCTTTGGCACCAAGGTAATTTTTCCCATTGAGATTGAAATCACATCCTGCACATTTTCCTCTAACACCTTATCGATGATGAAGATTACCAAGTCCATCATCTTTAATAACTTAAGCTCCTCGATGAGAAACACCTTCAAGCCCTGGATCATCCCAAATCCTATAAAAATGTCTTCTCCACCATTATAGAAAGCACGTAAAGGACTTCAAATTTGAAGTTGGTGACCTAGTCTAAAATAAATTCAAAGCAACACTAACGGTGATCGCGAAAATAAGGGAAATTTTGAACCAAATTGGCTCGAACTCTATGTTGTTATTGCTAAATTTAGCTTAGGTGATCATAATATTGTTAATCTAGAAAGATAGGATCTAGGTGATCCTATGAACATCATGCATCTTCATCGCTTCTATGCTTAAAATTCTTATTGCTTGATGTTAAACTAAAAACAAATGTCCAATTGTGAAAACCACTTCAGTGGCACCTTAGGTAAGTACCATGGTGAAAACCAGTTCCCAAAACTATGGTAAATCTGATACTCAACCTACTAGCGCTCTACGACACTACAGTACTCACACTAGGGGATAATTACTCTTCCATCCCTACATCCCTCGTATATCCATCCACATTTTCATCCTAATCTACCTTATATATTCTCTAAAATCCAAACTTCTCTGATCCTCTCTATAATACATTGGATCTGTCATGATTGGAAATATCTCTCCCAAACCCAACCAGTGCACTATCCACCCCCTTTTCCTTAGGAAATAGATTTCAAGGAGTCACATGAAACTTTTGATAAATGCAACCCTTATAAGATCATTAGATTTTATTTCTCTCCATCCCCCATTCCCATCCATTCCTAATTGTTCCATATTATTCTCCTTTTCTCTCTGCCATCCTATCAAAATTAACATCATGATTATGTTGTAAATAGTTATATAAAATTCAAAACCATTTGAGATTTATTTCCTTTGTACATACCATAATTTGCATCAATCAAATTCACAAAATACATTTCCATTTATCTCTAACACATAGTCATTATCTCATCAATCATCCATATTACCATTACTCATATCCATCTCTAACATGAATACATCACATCATAAATAAATCATAACTAAACCATCTATATATTCTTATGCCATCACAATAATAATACACAATGAATATGATCTCATTCACCTTTTAATAATATTCCAACAATAATCCTAGCCATCATCAAATCATATCATCATTACTATAATAAACCACAATAAAATAAATTTCTATCACATATATAAACATGTAAACATGATCCATTTAAATTACACATCATCACATCCATAATAAAGTAAATAACTACATCTTAACCCATCCACGATAATCAATTAAAAATTAAACATTCTCAACATCATAATAAAATAACAACATCATCATCACATTACATCATCGATAATAACATAAGAAATTACATCATCTCATCTAATCCATACACATAAATCATTTAACGATAAAAAAACATCATCTAAAAATCACTAAAACATCCATCGTAACTTAAATCAAGAAAAATAACAATAAACTATATACTCTATGTCATCAAATAAGATCTTCAACATCTCATAAATAATAACATAGATGCTAATGTCCATCTCATGCATATAACCAAGTACATCCAAAAATGCTACTCATCAATCATCCATGTATAGATCAAAAACATGACCGTTTTGGTCATCAAAATAATCGATCATCCATATATACATCAAAATAATCAATCATCCATATATACATCAACAATATGACCATCTTGGTCATCAAAATAATCAATCATCTATACATACATCAAAATTGTAACCATATTGGTCATCAACAAAAAAATACATATGTTATGATATCTTGGCACTATGCCAAACTACTCGTATCCTCCTGCTAGAGGAGGCCATCGTATACTAAGCAAAGTACTCCCATAAGATGTTGATTAACCTGGTCTCGACCAGATCTCCATCCAAAACCATTCCCAGCTATATAATCCACATAGTGCACATAATATGGCCAGTCATGCATCACCATATCCTCATAATAATGTGCCTCTTGTTATCACTACATGATACTCATTGTAGTGACACCATCCCGGAGTGGCCCCATCTATCCTAGTTTCCATGAAGTGCTAGGTGCTTTCACTAACCATCCATCCTATCACCCACTCAGTACCACTCCCCCTACTCCTCCATCCAATAGACCATATCTCACCCTATACGCCTCCCAGATCCACATAATATTTTTTGCGGTGACGTGTCGTGCAGTCCGCTCTTGCTCTAACCAGGCTATCTTCAACTCCATCCATCCAATATCTCTCCCCTCTTTCCCACCACCACTATAAACCCATGAATATCCTACATCCTCACTACATCTCTCGCATGTGTAAGCCATCTATCTCTATTTCTCGTGCACGGGCCTCTCTCTCCAATATCTCTATACATGCTTGTAAATATGTACCTCCTCCATCTTCCCCTCCATTACAGTTTACTCCTCCATCTCCTCCTATTACTCCATCTCCCCATACTACTCCATCTCCCTCCACCTCTAATCTGAAGGCCACACATTAAATGTGTATGTGTGGGAAGCATTGTCTATAGTGGAACCCTCGTATTATATACCTCCATCACATCTATATCTCGGCCTCTGCCCCGGGCTCTATCTTTGGGGACTACAACTTTGCTAGTTATTGTACTAATGGGATACCTAAAATAATACCTCATGGTTCCCTCTATGCCTCCTCGTGTACCTATGGTTGTGGCTAGTACACAACCAATGCCTGTCTCTGGGGCAATCGTCTGTAAACCTGTCATCGTCCATGCACAAACCTCATCCCCCTATCGGGTACATGTCAGGTCGCACTAGCCTAATCTCCACCCACCACTTTGCATACCTTGGGGATACTCTTGGATCCTCAACCACTAGTAGTGGTACCCATACAATCACATGTACCCCATCTAAGCCGGCTCTAGCCACTTCCTCTAGAATAACTACACCCTAAACCTCTCTCCTATGTCTTCTGAGAAACAAAATGTCAACCCGTCGGAATACCTGTATAATACCAAACTATCGTAACAACCTTTACGGTCAATAATGCTCTATTGTATGTGGATGAACATCAACTTAGATACTATGGTGACCGGATCCTCCTAGATTGAGTTGATATCCCTCCCATACCTCATCTTGTTGGTATGGCCTCCATGTGTTATCTCTAGCTTTAGTAACTCATCAATCTAGCGGCCGACACTAGTCTACTCTCCCAAATGCTCTCGGCTCCCCTAGTCATATGTCACCCATAAATAGACATCTCCCCCACTGTCATTACTCTCTAATCCCGATCGACCTCCCAATAGCTATATGGTCATAACTCCATACTTGTAGTAGGGTCCATGCTTTTATACTCCCTCCCTCACCATAAGCCACCGGGTTGTGCAAATATTGATATAATCGAGGCCAATAATAGAGACCATGTAGTTATAGTCTCCTACTTGCACATCACATGCACTACTCTTGCCAAACCAATGTTGAACTACGTACCCCCACCATCTAAAAACAATATACAACTAATCAATGAACACATTAATAAAGAAACTCACTCCATCAACCCCTCTCTAAAGTACATCCTAAGATCTATCCTTATCCCATCTTGTGGTGCATCCTTCACATCTATTAATAGCCTTAGACTATCCCTTGGCCTCATTGTTTTCCATACCATAAGCTCTCCCTCTACTAGAAACTAATAGATGTGATATACATCCTCCAGTGTCCACGTCATCTCACTGTTAGCAACCCAGAGGTGCTTGGTCTCTGAGTGTCATCACTCTGCGAAGGCTATCAATAAGGCTCGATATGCTCACATGACTAACATCCTCATAATGTGGAGTAATCCCAACACATGTAATAACAATGCCTCGTCCTCCTCGGCCTTTACATTACACAGTAACTCCTAGTAGATGTTATAACATTTTCAATCAACAGTGTCTCATCTAGATAGGTAAAAACACCCATTTGCACACATGCACATGTCGATATCTACATCTAGTCACTAACACACACATCACTTTCACCCTCTCTAGTTCACATTTCTTCTAAAAACTATCACTTTACGCTTTACTATCTAAATGCTCCACTCCCCTACCCATACGCACCAATACATACATACGTGATAAACCAACTTTATTACTACTTTTCCATCCATACGCGCTATTATATCCCATATGCGCCCGATCCATCTATTATAGGTGCTAAAACATGCATATAAACACCATCCATGTAAATGTGCCACCATATATCCTAAATGTGCTACTATATCCCATACACGTCGAATCCATCTATTATACGTGCCAAAACACACATACGATGACATCAATGCAAATGTGCCACCATATATCCTAAACGCATACTACCACTAAACACATGCGCTAATCCATGTACCCACCCCTCCCCAGGACATGCCAAAATAAAATAAATGCACCATTGTTAATACCCCCCTGAAATACCTAGATGCACTACCATTTCTTTTGTATATCGCTACTCTAGAACATACACGCTAAAATAAAATAAAATTACCAAAACCTAAACCTACACTGCGAGATAAAATAAAATTACCAAAACCGAAACCTTGAAAAATGCAAAATCAATATACAAAATAAACTATCTGATCACTTATCGGTTGTCTTTGCCTTTGTTGGTTGTTGATACTCCCTCACAGGTCTACTCAATGGTCATGAATCCTATAATATGCTATCTTATCCTCTCTTGAGTTCTCATTTTAAAACTACACATGACGAAATGACCCTCTTGTGGTCCCTGGAACCCTTTTATACCCGCCACGATGACCTCCATCTTCCAGAGCCCATTCTTTCATCCCGTGTATCTGTTTTCCCTCATGTTTCTTCTTACCTTCATCAAATTTCCTCCTCTAAAAAGAATTCCAAAAAATCTAAAAAATTAAAAAAATCAAAAAATACCTAAATTCCTAAAATCTAAAAATTCCTAAAAAGTCTTAAAAATTCAAAAAATCTAAAAAAATCCAAAAATTCCGAAATTCTAAAAAATTCTAAAATTCTAAAAAAAATCTAAAAATTCCAAAAAATCTAAAAAACTCAAAAAATCCATACACTAGGTATGTTTTGTTTGTGTGTTCGTTGTTTATATGCATTTTGATTTTGGCTAATGATATGAGGCCTCTTTTTCTTTCCTATTAACACTTGGCCAATGATACGAGGCCACTTTCACTAGTCCAATGATATGAGGACTCCCATTCTATTAATTTGTCCAATGATATGAGGATACGGGCATCTAGAAATTGAATTGCCATGGACTTTATACCTGGTGCATCTTTCTATATGCCACATCGCTTAAAATCTGCTAATAATGATATAATGGACACAATATAACAACACATCTCCTCATCATTTGTGTCATGTCATCAACATTCAATCTAATTAATCCTTTAACAATTAATATCATCCTCCATCCACATCCAAAATCCTCAAATCACCCATGTTATACACTCTTGACTAGGGCATCCCAAGAATCCAACATCCTTTAATCACCCATGGCCTACACTTTTGGTAGGGCATATTCCCGATCCACATTGACATCCAAGATTATCCCTCTTATCTACACCTTAAATCCAAATATCTCACCCTTATATACACGGTTGCCGAAGGTACTAATGTCTTCACACTTTCTTACCTCCCAATTCTTTTCCCCTCCATTTCTTCCCTTCCTTCTCCTTTCCTCTATTTTCCCTTCTTCTCAACTTTCTCTTCTTTTTAACTAATTCTCTAATTCTTCTAACCTTCTCTTCCTTCCCTAATTTTCTACTTCCTCCCTCTTCTCTCTTTCCTCCACTCTTCTACATTTGTTACTCTCCCGGCTCATCTCCAATGTCCACTAATATTGTGATCGAATCCTCAAATCCTTTCATCTTCTAATCTTCCCTCATCCACTAATTTGGGCCTCTTCTCTTTTCGAGCGATTACTTGACTCATTCATCCCCACTTAACCCCTCAAGGGGACATCATATCACCATCCACACATCTTCTCTTCTTCTTCTTTGAACTGTCATTGCTACGTAATCACACTTCAAAGAGGGGAAAATGTAGACATGTAAAATGTCGACATAGTCATCTAACAAATAATTCATCTAGCATATAATATCCATTTATCCCAACCACAGACCTTATAATAATTAATTATAAATTTAATTAATTATTATATCATATATATATTCATACAAAGACATGCTCCAATTTATTTCATACTACATAAACCCCACTTACACACTCTTAGAAATATTAATACATCATTAATATTTCACTCATTACACTAAATAAACCCCATTAACTATTTTCCAATAATTTAAAAATAATCACACACCTACCACTTATCCTATACCTATTCTATACCTAGCCTCTCCATCTAATCACCCCCACTAAATGTAATTAATCTCACCTAATCACAACTTAAATTCCCCTCCAAATCTAGAGGCTTCTAATTCTAGAAACCTCTCCATCTTTCCCTCTTCTTTTCAAATATTCAAATAAAATACTCTATTCCATTGAATTTTTAATTTAACGAGAGAATTCTAATGAAATATAGAATTTTCTACTATCCTCTTAACTCATCCATTCTCAACCATTGATTTAATCCACCATGAAAAGATCATATCCATTGATTTCTACCTTCCCCAACTATAAATAAAGGTGCCACCCTACATAGCAAGCACCTTAGAAATTTGCAAGTAAATGCTAGCCTAATTTTCAAGCCATCTTAGGAATCTTCATAGCAATCTATCGAGCTTAATCAATTATTTGATCGAGGAGGTTCTATGAAAATTTTCCAAGATGCAAGCATCTTCATATCCATTCAACAAGCAAATCAAAGGATCAAATTAAATCATCAAAGGAGGAGAATTCTTCTTATAGGTAAGTACAAGTAAGTTGTTTTCCCCTTCTTTTCATCTTTCTCAATCTAAGGTAGATGAACCATTGTGCTAGATATTGTTTTGAATTGGTTTCATAAATCATTTTATGTTTTCACACTAACAAAATTTTTATCTACACATCGATATAATTATTATCCCAATTTCCCCCGAGAAAAATTGATCAAACATGACCCACTTATACGAGAGAAAATCATAAGGTTCGGTTCAATCATGTAAGCCCACATTCCAAATCCAACAATAAAGGGGTAGGGTCAGCGAAGGAGGAAAACATCGTCGAAAGGAGATCGAGAGCTCAATAAAAGAAAATCAGATAAAGGGCTCAAGTTTTCGGAATTTTCCATTGTCGAGTCGACTGAGGGCCGAACAACAAAATTGTAGAAGGCGTCATGTGTCGAAACTTTGCTTAATTCAAAAGGTGCATCAAAAAGGTAGGTCCCACATGTGCACCAGCCCTCCATGGTTAGATCCTCAAAAAGTTGAATCGGCGATTGAAAAGTCTAAGGCTAGCGGAAAGAACCACGTGTCTGCTTTCAAGGCACAACTTTAAAGGTGAGACCCAAAGTGGAGACTCAAATGAGCACCATCTCTCCACGTGTCTAGGGTCCAAAAAAAGTCAAATGGGAGAGCGGGACCGAATCGGCTAGGTATAAAAGAACCAACAAGTCTCCACATGTCTCAATGATGCACCTTTAAAGGTCGAAGCCAAAGGCAGTCCCCCAAATGAGTGCTAGCTTTCCATGTGTCCCAGGTCTGAAAAGGAGACAGGCTAGCCATTTGAAAATTCCAAGTGTTAGATGGAGCCTCCACGTGTCTCTTCGGTGCTGACTTGAAAGGAAGAATCCAGCGGGTCCCCCAGATGAGCACTAGCCGCCATGTAGTCGGGGTCTAAAAAGGGTCTCATTGGCTGATTTGGCTATGTAAGAAGGGCCATTGAAGCCTCCATGCACCATCTCGGTGCATCTTCAAAGGAAAAATCTAGAGGCATGTCCCAAACTTGTGCTAGCTCTTCACGTGTCCAATCTGCACCTCTGAAGGTCAAGTCCAAACAGAGTCTCCAAATGAGCGAGAAGCTTCCACGTGTCTCAGGTTAGCCATAAAGCCTTTGTTAAACGAGAAGGACTTAGTCGAAACATAAAAATACGGGACGAGAGCTCGTGAAAGGTGCCACGTGCCTCATTAGCACAAATTCAAAAGGTATGGCCCAAAGAGAGACCCCAAACTTGCGCCAACCCTCCATGTGTCCCAGTGCAGAAAAGGGGACATTGGGTACATTTGAAAATTCAAGCTCGGGACAGGAGGCCAGCCAAGCCTCATGCGTCGACTCAAGCGCATCTTCAAAATTAAAAGGCTGGAGGTGGTCCCAAATGAGTGCTGACCAGCCGGGTGGCCAAAGTCTCGAAAAGGTAGAGCTAGTTGTTGAAAAGTAAAGAAGGACCCAGTAGAAGCCTCCACGTGCCTCGTCCATGCGACTTGAAAGTAAAATTTGGAGGCGGGTCCCAAATGTGCGCTAATCCTCCACGTTTAGGGTCGGATATAGTGTCTCTGCCATAAGAAGGGCTTAGGAAGAATGCCGCACGCGGTGAATCTTCAACACACATGGGGCTGCCACGTGGACCTTGTATGGGAAGACTCATTTAAATATTGAGAGTCCGCGTTAAATGCGACCCTCGACCTTGAACAACCATATCTTTTGGTGGGCTCGATTTGAGTAGGAGGATGTTAATCAAATCTCTCGAGTCTTTGTTACTCACCCACCATTAATGATTCATTCTACCATTTTAGAGTTGTCAGAGTCTCTACTTGCTCTTGCCATGATGAATAATGGGCCTCCTTTCTTGCCCACGAGAACAGCACGTGGAGACATGGGTCTTGTAGTAAATCCCATCATTGTTGTAGGAGAATTTTATTGCTTTCTGGGGTGGTTAGAGTAGGTGGATTCAATTCTCTTCTAGGGGTGGTTAAAGCAGGATTCAAACTTTCCCTCTCTCCCTCTCTCATTCTTCTATATATTGTAAATGAAGGGAATATTGCAAAAGGTTGGTCATCTTTTCTCTCCTACCCCCCTCTCTCTTTCTTCCTTAGGGTGAAAGTGGAGTCTAAGCCTCCTCTCATGGCTCTGTAATGGCATTTTATTTCCTCTTGCCCACTAATGATGTATTGTGTGAACTCATGGAGCAATAAAATCTATTTTGTGATGTATTTTTCCATCCTTCCTTATTTTGTTGTCTCTTCTTGCCTCTCATCGTTGCGGGGTGTACTATGTGTCATACTGATGTCTATTACGAGTTTTGAGCCATGTTTAATGGTTAAGGTGGTGTTATGTGTGACATTTATCTTTGGTCTATGATGCATCTGTCCATCCTCTCCATTGCTCACCTCTCTCCATTTCACGTAGTTGGATTTGTGATCAACCACTTCCTTTTCGGTGTATCACCACTTTAGTGTAGGCTCTGTTTTTATGCATTTCTCTCTCTCCCTGTCTCCTTGGAAGGTTAGATTAGGATTAGATATTTTACTGCACTAGAGTAGCTTGTGGCAGGTAGTTTAGGAAGAAGAAGATGGCTTTCTCCGGAGGTCCATCTCAAGTCTGCAAGTCCCACAGCTTGAGAGATGGTCCCATGTTATGTTGTCACCGCCGGATGCCCCACTTTCCAATACGAGCCATTTGAGGGTGTTGTGATTTTGCATCAATAATAACATTTCTACTTATTTTATCCACTAAAAGAATAAGAGATGTTAAACTTACATTCTGATGTACTATATATTGGGTTGCATTATAATTGTTCATTGTTTTTACTATAATAACTCCATTAAGAGGGTATTGGCGAGAGACATGCCCTCAAAATTACCTCAAAATTACCTCATCCCATTCATTTGACATCTTTATAAGGGTTGATGTAGAATTAGGGTTTCAGGAATGAAAATGATTTCCATGTGACTCATAAAAATTATGTAAAAATAAGAAAAGTTTTTATATTTTATAAGAAGATGATCAAAGTTGTGAAATCACATTTAGATTTATTTTAATTGTTTATATACATAATACTCGATGTGTTAAATTTCTTTTGGATTTTCAAAAAATATCCATCTCATTATTTTGATTTCTTTTCCATTTCTTGATGTTGCCAATTACTTAAAGATTTTTGAATAACCAAGTATCGAAACTAAAAAACCAAACTATCCTTAACACTTATATTATTTAAATTTTCCCATGAAGTAATTATTGTAAATTTATCTACTTTTATAAATATTTTAAAATGAAACCAACTTTCGACATCTATTTTTACATCATAACCTAAATAAAAATGTATACAAATTTAATTATAGGCATTTCTAAATTCCATAAAACAATTGAAAGATTTCACATATTCTTAATACTTTTGTTTAATTACAATATTTAGGTATTTACTGATAACTTCTATGTTTGATAAAAAATATGGACCAATAGTGTTCCTACATGGATTATATTTTAATCATTATATTGATAATGTATGTGGATGTAATGAATCTATTAAGTAATGAAATATATTTCTTTATTTAATAATGTAAAAAGGTAGTGATTTGAGATATTAAATTTGATGTCCATTTTACTATTATTTAGATTTTTAATAATTTTATAAAATAATCAAATAATATAATATATTGGCTAGATGATAGATTTTGGGTGAATTTATTTATTTATTTTAGCTTGAGATAATAATTGTCAAGATAATAAGGACATGTTATATAAATGAATGTTTTACATTTTCAAATTTTCATCTTTGGAGGTTTGACTTATAAATCTCAAATGTTGTAGAGTTATTAGGTTTAGTTAATTTGGGATTGAGGTTCATGGTTTTAGGATTCAAGATTTTGGGGAGCATTATATTAATCATGTTTATGTTATGAGTTTTAGTGTTTTAGAGTTTCATTATAAAACATTAAATAGAGTATTGTAATTAAAGGTTTATAAGGTATTT